>JACDRP010001092.1:0-13846 GCA_013841185.1 Hycleus phaleratus | reverse complement strand
TGACAGTTGAATATGGCGGCAAATTTATAAAATTCAAATATTTTAATACAAATTAAAGCTAACCTACACTAATTTAGTGACGTAACGTTAAAATATTCGACTATTCCGGTCGTTTTAGTTGATTATTTGGATAATTAATAGAATACTTCACCATTTAAAATTCTTCAAGAAGAATTACACGTTTTCTAGTGCAGACCTACATTTATGGTGGAAATTTGACAGTTGTAAACGGCGGGAAATTTGTGAAATTCAAATATCTTACAATAATTTAAAGCCAAGCCACACCACTTCAATAAATTAATGGTTATATTAAAAAAACGCACGTAGTGTAAACGTACCTTAATTGTGCAAATTTAACGTTCGTAAACGGCGGGAATTTGATAAAATTCAAATATTTGATTACAATCTAAAACTAATCTGCACCATTTTAATGACGTAAGGTTGAAATATTGGAATATTTCGTTTTTTTAATTGTTAATTTAAATAATCAATAGTCATCGGATTCAACAATCATTACCATTCGAGGTTGTTTTAAAAAAAACGCATTTAGTGTATACATATCTTAATTGTGTAAATTTGACGTTTGTAAATGGCGGGAATTTGATAGAATTCAAATATTTTAATAAAAATTACGGCAAAGCTACACCTCTCTGATAACGTAACGCTAAAGTATTCGAATATACCGGCCGTTCGAATTGTTTATCCAAATAATCAATAGTCGTCGGACGAATCAATACCCCGTTATCATCACTATCATTATCATCATTATTATCATTTAAAACAAGTTGTATCTCAACATCATCATCATTTTGTAAATAAATCGGACTCTTATCATTATCATCATCATCATCATTATTACAATCGATTCGATAATTCCGCATTGGTTGATTACAAATTATACAACAACTTAAACCATGCCGATCCGTATTGATAGCTACCGGTAAATTTCGATGATTCAATTTAAATCGATGTATACACGTGTGTTGTTTTTGTTTTTGTTTTTGTTGTTGTTGTTTTTCGATTTGATGATTAATAGAATGTGTATCGAAATAATGTGATCGTCGCCATGTTTCTAAATCATTCAAATATCGATGATTATCATTAGATTTGTGATTATTTAATGATTTCTTAATAGAATCACGTTGTGATTCTCTAAAATCGGCCAAATCTAAGCGCAGATTCAATGATTTCCTTGGTGACTCATCATCGTCATCATCATCATCATTATTATTATAATTTTTGTGATCATCATTATAGTCTTGTTGTTGGTTTAGTTGATGATTTTGGTAAAATTCCAAAGGATGTTGGAATAATTTCGGAATATCATCATCATCATTACCAACAATACCAGTATTACCACCGTAATTTGGTAATTTACGGCAATAACAAAAATTACTAGTTTTATTTGTATTTTCTTTCAATAGAGTTGTTGTCGTCGATGATTGATGGTTTTGTTGTTGGAAATAATTCGGTTGTAAAATTGCTGAAATATTTGCTGAATTATTACGATTACGCCAAGATGATCTACGAAATTCAGCAATTGAAATCAATCAAATTCGATTAAATTTCAGATTTACTTACAATTTTGTTGATTTCATCATTATTTGTATTGAATCATAGGTAACCTAGTGACGGCAATTCAAATCAACCGCCAAAATATACAGTAATGCAATCGAAATTAACGTAAACGAAAAATCACTAAATTCGTTTTACTTGTGTGATATTTAATTGTTTTCGTTTTTTATTTATTAATTTAAATTAATTTGCGAAATAATCAAAATAATCAATACTCACCCAATTCATTGGCCACTAAATTCGGTCGAAATTTTAACCTCAAAATCCCTAAAATTGGAGAATATATAAATTTAGAATTTTTAATTAATTTAAAAACAAAACAATCCTACCATTGATTTGTAATTTTTTTTTAATTATTTTCAATAAATTGAGCGTTATTTTAATTAATTTGTCACATTTTTTCAACACAATCAAATTTAATAATCTAGTCGGCTTATTTCAATTTGTTAGATGACATTTATATAAACATCAATCGCACCAACCGAATGTTGTAAAAATCACCAAATTTTCTGATAAAAAATTAGTGATTTAATTGGAAATCATGTAATTTTCCAAATTTGTAATAAATTCCGTTACAAACTTATAAATGAATTGAATAAACATTTATTTTATTTTATTATAACAGTAAAAATATTAATTTAATAATCTTGAATACATCTAGTGACTTTGAAAAATAAATTGGTTAGATTGTATTCACCAAATCGCCATATTGTTAAACAATTGAATTAGAAACTAACTAGATTTATTATTTTATAATTTTGTAATATTCCGAATAATAAAATTAATTTGCAACTTCGAATAAACTCGATACTAAATTAATTTGAATTACGCGCGTAATTATCGTACAATAGCCAATAAGACGCCGACATTTAGACGCGCCAAATTTAAATCACCAATCACTACAATTGTTAAGACTGATTTTCCACATTTCCCCCTATATTTGATAGATAGACTTATTTATTCATTATTATTATTATTGTTATTATTATTAATTGAAATAACGAATTAGATTTACAAAAAAAATGAACGCTAAACAGACATCACGTAGTTGGCTATGAAAAAATTAAGTAATATTTACGTCACAAAATATTGCCAAATCTAAATAGAAATAACACTCTAGGCCAGGATATACAATAAAATCAAATTTACCGCCAACACTAGCACCAACATAATAAACTATAAATTACTAATTGCAGTTAACTGTATCGAACAAACGTTATTTTATACCGAATTGGCCATGATTCCAAATACGTAAGTCTGCGACTTGAACTAATTTTCAAATTAGAGGTAGAAAATGATTAAAACCAGTGTTTTGCATTAGCTGCATCGAGGACATTTAATTTTCAGTTCATAGAGCTACAAATAACACTTTTAACCTCAAATAATTACCCTGAATTGTATTTTTCTCATACTTTCTGTTTTAGATTTGAATTTATAACGAAAATTATTAAATTCAATAAAAATTTAAATTTATTTGCTGGTATTGTGATAATTTTTTAATATAACCGCAGTTAAAAATCAAATTTACCACCAAACAGTACCACCAACCCAAAGAAAACAAAATAACCAATTGCTGATAACTGGATCTAACATTATTTTTATTAATTAGGCCACGATTCTAATAACGTAAATCTATAATTTGGTCATTTTCACAAATTATAAGTAGAAATACAATACAAGGTTATTTAATATGTCGGTTTATAGAGCTGCAAATAACGTTATCTAACCTCAAATATTTACATAACCTCAAATAATTACAACGAATTCGAATATTTCCATTGATATAATCTATTTTAAATTGGTATTCATAATGAATTTGAATAAATTTGGTAAATTCGGTACAAGTTTAAGTATAATAGCCGGTACATGCGGTTATTATTATTATTATCATTTGAAAACAAATGAGAATCGTGTTTTTGCATCATGGACAACCGATTATGAGCCATCATTTTGCGCACGTTGGGATAATAATTGGGATCGACGTGCACCCAAATCGCGTATCCATCCAAAACATATCAATGATAATACAACAACAATTGATAATACCAATAATAGTAATACAAATGGTAATATCGATGATGTGGAACAATTGCAACGAACAAAAGCCGTACGTCACTTGATTCTAATACGCCACGGTCAATATAACCTAGACGGTGATTGTGATGATAATCGTTATTTAACGAATTTAGGCCGTCTACAGGCCCAATTGACCGGACAACGTTTAAAACAATTAAATCTACCCTATACGTTGATTGTTAAATCGACAATGACACGTGCCCAAGAGACCGGCACGATTATAGCCGAATCATTGCCCGACGTACCGGTGGTGAATTGTGAATTGTTAAGGGAGGGTGCACCGATACCACCCGAACCGCCAATAGGTTCGTGGAAACAAAATTTATATGTAAATAATTATTTTCTGGTTAATTAATTTCGAATTTAATTTAAATTTACAATTTATTTTTAGCAGTTTTACGTTGATGGGGCGCGTATTGAGGCGGCTTTTCGTAAATATTTCCATCGTGCCGATCCGAAACAAAACAATGATAGTTATACGATTCTAGTATGCCATGCTAATGTTATACGTTATTTTGTTTGCCGGTAAATTCATTTGTTTCTCTATTTCTAGTAGTTAGCCATGATATTTTTGGATAAAGCTACATAATAAAAATCATGGCCAACTGTTATACATGGTTTACAATAGAAATTCATCGCAGTTGGCCATGTTATTTTTACATAGTAACCTATGATTCTATGGCTTATTACAATTTTTATTTACAATTCTAGTAGGCTACGCTAATAATGTTATTTTATTTATAAATTCATTTGTTTACAGATTTCAACTAGTAGTAGCCCATGATTTTGTTAAATAGAATCGTAGTCTACTAGATTTGTAGTATTTTTAAAGTAGATGAATAAAGTTACGACACTACGTAATAAAAATCATGGCCAACTATTGTAGAGTGTGCATTAGAGATTTATTTTGCAGTTGGCTTTGTTATCTTATCGTAGTGTCGTAGATTGATTGATGAATATCAACTCTATTTATTAAAGACATGGCCAACTATATTGTTACAATTCATATTTACGATTCTATAGTATGCCATGATATTTTGTTTGTAGTTAAATTCACTTGTTTCTCTACAGATTTCAACAAATAGTTGGCTATGATTTTGTTAGATAGAATTGTAGCCTACTAGATTTAATTGTTGATATATTTTTCAAGTGTCTGAATAAAGCTACGACGCAATATAATAAAAGTCATGGCCGACTATCATACGCAATGTATGATAGAAATTCAACTCTTAGTTAGCCATGCTAAGTTTACGTAGTGTCGTAGCTTGAACCAATCTATGATTTCTATTCAACAAAATCGTGGCCTACTACAAGGTAAAATCGTTTATTACTATTTATATTAGCAATTCTAGTGCGCCATGCTAATCTTATTTTGTTTATCGTAAAATTCATTTGTTCCTCTACAGATTTCAACTAATAGTTGGTTATGTTTTTGTTAGATAGAATCGTAACTGACTAGATTTGATATGTTTCAAATGTCTGAATAAAGCTACGACTATGTAACGAAAATCATAGCCAACTATTGTGCACAGTGTAAAATAGAAATTAATTTCGCAGTTGGCCATGTCCTATTTAAGTAGTGTCGTAGCTTGATTGAGCAATATCAAATTTAGTAAAGTACGAAATAAGCTACGACTCTATTTATTAAACACATGGCCAACTGTGTTAATTGTTTTTTTTTTATTGTTTTAGAGCGTTACAATTCCCGGCTGAGGCATGGTTACGTATGTCGTTGAATCATGGTAGTATTACATGGATATCGATAACACCAAGTGGGCGTGTTGTTTTACGTTGTCTAGGTGATAGTGGTTATATGCCACCTGAGGCTGTAACTAGCCATTAATTAATTAATTAATTAATTAATTAATTTAAATACGTTAAAGTCTAATTTTTGTTTAATGGTTAAATTGAACGTACTATACATTTTAAGTTGGTAAGAACAGACGCCATCTGGATCAGTATTATTGAAATTTTAGAACAAAAGATTAAATCGGTTAAATTAGAGATGAATTGTTAAAATTGGCAATGTTGCTTTGAAATTATTTGTTTAAATCGCAGGTAACTACGCATATTTTCAAATATACAGTTTCACCTGAAATAATGTCGTAACTTTATTCGGACACTTGACAATTATATTAACAAATGTCAAATTGAGTATAATATGAAACAATCTACGACACCTAAAATATAGCCAACTATACGGGGCATAAAGTATGTTGGGCTACAATTATTATCACTGAATTTTATAAGTTGGTACTACTGTATTGTTTTAAAAATATAAATTTTTTTTTAATCTACCCATTTTTTGTTGAACCAATTTAATTTGGTTGAAATAGAGCGACAATTAACGCTATTTCTAGTGACATTTGAAAAATCCCTAGGTGCAAATCTACAGACTATCCCACTTTAAACTGTAAATTAGTGATTTTTTTGTTTTAAAAGCAATTTAATAAATTATCTTTAAATAAGTGATTTGTATTGATGTTGAGGTTAGTTTCGTGAAAATCCCTAAAACTTGAGTTGGTACCACTGGCTGTCATTGTTTTGTATTTGTCTCATCTACAAGATTAATTCGAAAATTGTCGACAAAAAGAAAATGAATAAAACCCACCGTAATCGCGATAAAATCATCGAATTGGAAGACCAATTCCTATTACGTCTACCTATTGTAAGAATTCTAACCTAAATTTTATCGAAAAATCCCCAAATTTCCAAATGTTCCCAGAACGATGCCAATTATTTACGCCAATTGTTGCATTCGAAACCGAGAAAAGTGAAAAAACATTTCAAATTAATATTGGACGTTGACGATCGAATTGGCGGTGTATTGTTGGAAAATCGGAAAATCGACGGAAAATTACGAAAATTCCCCACAATCATCGAATCGTACAAAATTATAACCGATAACAATAAACAATTGGCGTATAAAACAGCCGATATTTGTCAATTATTAGACTGTACGATTGATAAAATTGTCGATAATGGTGGTAAAACTGTCAATGATGAAATGGTACATGGGTTGACGCCACCGTTGAAGAACGTCAAAAAACAACGTTTCCGCAAATGTTTGTTCAATAAAGATGAGCAATCCATTGATTTACAAAAAGAATTAGTCTATTTGTTACAAGCCGATTTGGATGCTGTAATTCCCCCAAATTCGAATTTTAGTACAACTAAAAACACGAAATTTTTAGGTTAATTCGAAATTTGAAATTATCGAAGATAAATCAAACAAATCGCAACAGGATAACGAAATTGAGATTTTCGGCGAAATTCTAAGCGATTCGGAAATAATCGCCGATTATAACTAAACAAATCGGGCTACAAATAACCAATAAGAAGCTGTTTCGAATGGGTTGATAATTAATTTAATTTGAAAAATATTGCCACTATTATTATTAGAATTGTACAATAATTTGTACAAAAATATTAGTTATATTTGATTTAATTATTTGAAAACTACCAACTTATAAATATTAAAAACACCAATATAACTAGTTATATAAAAATCCGGCAAATCATTCAAAACCGGCGCCTATTCTCAGTTATTATTAATATAAGTTGGTAGAATTGGCAATAAAACCGCCTACTATTTAAATTTGTAATAAAATAAATTTCAGAAATAATAGGTTATTTCGTGTAAACTCACATTAATATCGCCGATTCGTATGTAGCCGCCTTAATAAACCGCCGTTAATTCGCGTTACCATAGCGATAGTTTGATGGTCACTGGATTTCTTGTTGGAAATCAATCAAGTGCTGCCAATTCTAATCAAATCGCTACAATTAAAAACAATTGCACTATAATTAGAACAATTAAGTGATTTTAATTGGAATTGCTGTATTATTGTAATTACTGTCATTATTTCTAATTAATTGGTGATTTTCGAGTGAGTATAGGGATTTTTGTTGTATAGAGTTGCACAAATTAGCGGCCATTTTGTAACTATAGTCGCCATTGTTTTGCGCTTTATTCTTTGGTGTTTATTGTCGGAAATTTGAAAAATTTCGATTAAATCCATTAAAATTGTGTTAAAAATGCAAACAACAGCGAACGGTGAATATATTCCATGTAAGTAGCGATTATTTCCGGCAAAATTTGTAATTTTCATCAATTTAATGAACATAACCTCAAATTGTATCGCAGCTAAGGAGTTGGATATGAATTTCAAAATACCGAAGACGAATCAACAACAACAAGATGAACAACAGCCACAACAACAACAACAACAACAACAGTTGTATTATCCAGTTTTAGATAACTCGTATTATGCTTATCAGCCGGAAATGGCCCATTATCAGTACCAATACCAATACGATCCGAGCCAGAATGTGTTTATGAAATTGTTGGAATATAAGACGGCCGGCGAAAAGCCGAAAAATCAATCGGATCAAATAAGTATTGATTGATTTGTTTGAATATTTAATTATTTTAATTTGGTTGATTTGTTATAGTGCGCGATACAATTCCCGATTATTTCGATGAGACATTACCGAAAGAATTGGTCGGTTTATTTCAACCATTATATTGTAAATTATGTTCGGCACAATTAAGTAGTAATATTGTTGCACGTTTACATTATAAATCGAAAAATCACGAAAAGAAAATACGTAAATTTCTAATTGATTATTCGGAACGTACAGGTGAACCATTACATAAACGTGCCCGATTATCAATAAAACAACAATATAGTAATAATAATAGTAGTGATAATATTGATAATAATAATACGAATGATAATCCATTATATTATTATTGTGATATATGTGATTTATCATTAACTGGAAAATTACATGCTGAATCACATTATATGGGGAAAAATCATAAAAAGTTCGAATTTTGTTGTTTTATTAATAATTCGAATTTATTTGAATTAATTTGGGTTTTTTTCTAATTTTAGGGCGTTGTTAGGATTGAAAAATCCGGCTGGTAAAGGACATTATGATGCCAATGGAAAATGGATACGTGAAAAGTAATAATTTTCATGTGTGGCTGTGGTTTTTGGTGAGTAGATTCGTAGATTGATTCGTACGTTATAAAATTTTTGACAATTTTTTTAAAATTGTCAAGTGTAAAATCGAGTCTTATAATTCGTTACAGTTGCTTTGGAAAATTTGTGGAAATTTCGAGTTATTGGTGAATATCTAGTGATTTTTTTTTTTTTTTTTAATCTCCATAACTCATCCGGTATTATTTTGTTTGCAATGAATCGAATCGATGATAAACTGAAAAAATTTCCCAAATATTTAGGAAATTCTCTAATAGGCTATAGTTTTCCGGGAAATTTTCAATAAAGTAAATTTTTTAAGATTTTCTTGTAAAATTTTCAAAATTTTCATGAAAAATTGTTGGATTTTTTGAAAGTTTCTATATCGGAAAATATGAGAATTTTCTTTCAGTTTATAGACGATTTTATCGATTTTCCAATAATTTTATAGTAAAATTGAAATTTTGCTTATTTTCTTGGGAAAATTTAATCGAAGATTTCTACTCTATTTTTCACTGTAAAAACAAGTTCTACGGTCCGTGGGAACGTGTATTTTAAGGTGTGTTTTAAGGGGCAGTTTTCAAGTTGGAAANCATTTTCTAATCTTCGTTTATCTTCTCTAATCATTCAATTTGTATTTAATCGTTTGCAATGATTACAGAATTTAATCGGTAATAAATTGAAAGGGTTTTTCCAAATATTTAAGAAAATCTCCAATCGGCTTAATAGTTTTCCGGAAAATTTTTCAATAAAGTAATATTTTGAAATCTTTTTTGTACAATTCTAAACATGAATGTTGCATTTTCTGTGGAAAATATCTGAAGTTTCTTTCAATTTATAGAAGATTTATTGGATTTTCCAATAATTTTATTGTAATGTGGAAAATTTTTTCATTTTCTTGGGAAAATTCAATTGAATATTTCTGCTTTATTGTTCACTGTAAAAGCATGTTCTATGACTCGTTGGAAAGAGCATTTTAAGTCATAGAACAAGATAATTTTCAATTTGGAAAATTGTGTGGAAATTTCTAATCATTGAGGAAAACTTTGGGGAAGTTCATTTTCTAATTTTTATATATTTTCCCTTAACATTCAATTTGTATTGATTCGTTTTTAATGTTTACGGAGTTTAAGATGGTTTTCCAAATATTTAAGAAAATCTCCAATCAGTTTGATAGTTTTTCGGAAAATTTTTCAATCAAGTAAAATTTTGACGAGTTTCTTGTATAATTTTGAACATGAAAAATGTCAAATTTTTTGAGAGTTTCTGCATGGGAAAATATCAGAATTTTCTTTCAGTTTATAGACGAACCTAGGGATTTTCCAGTAATTTTGTTATACTGTGGAAAATTGCTCATTTTCCTGAGTAGGTTTAATTCACGATTTCTCCTTTATTTTTCACTGTAAAAACAAGTTCCAAGGCTTGTTGGAAAGTATACTTTAAGATGCAGAATTTGGCAAATTTCAAGTTGGAAAATTTTGTGAAAATTCCGAGTTATTGAGGAAAATTCTGGGGAGATACATTTGCCACTTCCACCTATTAGAAAAAAACTTGTAGACGATTTTGTAGACTTTACAATGATGTTGTTATGAGAAGAATTTTATGGTAGTTATAAATGCACATTTAGATTAATTTAAGTCAAGATTTTGCAAAGTATGGCTGGAAAAACTGGGCTTAAGTTATTAAAAGTATGAGTTTTTTTGTCTTTTTTTTTTAAACGTAAGTTGTGTTGGGGCACAATTTTCGCATTTTTTGATAGTTCTTGTGGAAGTTTTTCGAAATTTTCGTCTGGACTTATCAATTTTCAACTATCCTTAGACTTGATGAGTTTTCTTAATTTTCCGGAAAACAATCAAGCCGATTAGAAAATTTCTTGCAAATTTGGAGAGCCCTTCAAATTACCCATCGATTGCACCCCATAATATTTGTAAATAAATTGATATTAATCGCGTTATCGGGGAGAATAGTAACAAACATAAGTCTCTAGATTTTCGTGGATAAATAGAAATTTCCCCAGACATTTCCAAATCGGAAATTGTCAAATTGTAGAGCTTGAAATGCTCTTTCCAACAAGCCCAAATACTTGAATTTAGATTGAAAAATAAAGGAGAAATCTTCAATCAAAGATAGTTGTGGGCTAAATTATAAAATAGCGTATGGAACAAGCTACGACTCTATTAACAAAAACCATAGCCAACTATGTTGTTTTATCTTTATTTTAAAATTATGATAATTGTAGACAAACTAAATCATCAACAATAGTTGGTGATAATTTCGGTGAAGCTTTCCGTACACAACAACAACCCCAACAACAGCCTTTGATTGGTCCAATTCTTGAAAAACCTTCAACTTCAACCCAACAACAACCCCAACCCCCACAACCACAACAACAACAACAAAAACACCAAACAAATTCGAATTATTTTTGTGAATTGTGTAATATAACAACGACATGTCAAGAACAATTAGAATGTCATTATAAGGGGCAGAAACATCTGAAAAAATTGAAACGTCTAAATCCGGATGCAACGATTATAATTAATCCGGAGAATAATAAAATTTGCGAAATATGGAATGGTGATTGTTCCGTATATCGTACACCATCTGGTAGTTTTTATTGTCCAATTTGTAATTTATCGTTGAATGTTGAACAACAATTCAAACAACATATGATTAGCAAGAATCATATGAAGAAGGTGGCAGCACAGAAGAATTAAAAATTAAGGTATTTTATTTTGTACACAGAGTATACAACGCCTATTTAAATTCGCAGTAGCCTATGATTTTGTGAACGTATAGGTTAGTTTCTTGTTTTAAGGTAGTAATCTGCATTACCGACAGATTATTAAGTCATAGGCTACTGCGAGCTTAAATAGCGTTGTACACCCTGTATTTTAAATTAATAAATTTTTAAACGTAGGTCTTGGATTAGAGTTTTAATTTTATTTATGGTGAAATAGTGGATATTATTTTAACATGATAGAAATGAGGTAATTTTTTTTAGTTAATTAATATTGTAATTTGTAATTCAATTATTGAAATAAACTTTAATTAATTATTAATTAATTTTGTAACTTCATTTTTCCTACAGAATGTACCTCGCAATTGTGTCGTAGCTTGCTTCATACTTTACTACATTTTGGCATTTATCAACTAAACAAACTGAACCAAGTTACGACTCACCGAAAACAGCTATAAGGTAAAATACTGTATTTCTATTGGCAATAGCCTATGTGAACGTAGGTCGGTTTCTTGTTTCAATTTAGTAATCTGCATTACCGGCACGGTTGAAACAGGAGCAGATTATTGAGTTGAAATAAGAAGCTGACCTACGTTCTTAAAATCATAGGCTACTACGAGAAGAAATATCATGAAACAGCCTAAGCAAGTCCTAATATTTGACCTCCAAATTAATTGTCGTAACTTACTTCATACATTTTATATTTATCAATCGACCATAGTTACGACTCAACAAAACCCTAGCCAACTGTGAGATGGAATACGGTTGTTAATTTATAAGCTTTTTTAGTAATTGTCCCTTTAAGTGAAGTGTCGTAGCTTATTTCATACCCTACTACATTAATTATTTATCAATTAAATAAGCAAACGAATCAATTTACGACTCACCAGAAACATAGCTGAGATGAGATGAGACAGCTAATTTATAATCGCCTGTTTTTTTGCAGAGTGTACAACAATTTTATCTCGCAGTTGGCTGTGTTTGGGCGAATTATGTCGTAGCTTATTTTACTAAATTTGACGACAATCTGAATACATAGCCAACTATGAGGTAAAATGCAGATCGTAATTCATAAGCCCTTTTATTTTTTCTACAGGCTGTACAATGATAACTGTATTTAGGTGAATTGTGTCGTAGCTTGTTTCATACTTTATTGGCGTTTTTTTTCCAATTAAAAAACAAGTTACGACTCACTAAAAACATAGCCAACTATGAGTAGTTCATGAGCCCTTTTGTTTTTTAAACAGGGTGTATAACGATATTTTAGTAATTAACTATCCATTTAAGTGAAGTGTCGTAACTTAGTTCATACCCTAGTATATGTTCCAATTAAACAAGCAATCGAATTAAGTTACGACTCCGGAAAAACATAGCCAACTATATGTGATGAAATACAGTTTATTTTTTCTACAGGGTGTACAATGATAATTTATTTAGGTGAATTGTGTCGTAGCTTGTTTCATACTTCGTTTTTCAATTAAAAATCAAGCTACGACTCACTGAAAACATAGTCAACTATGTGATGGAATTTAATCAATTATTCATAATGTCTCTTGTTTTTTCCTACAGAGTGTACAATTGTGGCTATGGTTTTAAATGCTTTCAGAAAGTCGTAGCTTATTTCATAATTTAATAAAAAGTAGAATAAAAACTATCAAAAATTGAGTTTATTTAAAATCGAATTGGCTATAAAATAGTTGGGATACTAAAAAACAACAAAAAAAAACACCACACAGTTGGCCATGTTTTTGGTTAATAGAGTCGTAGATTTATTCAAACAAATAAATGTCGAATGAAATATGAAGCAAGCTACGACTCTATTCAATAATACATAGCCACCTGTCAGGTTAATTACTATAAATAACAACTAAATCGAAGCAAGCTAAATTTTTCGATGTTGCCAACATTAAACAAAAAAAAACAAAATTACTTAAAATCGGGACAATTTTAGTGATTTTTATTTGTAAAATTTGTTGTTTTAATTATTCGATCTCTTTCTAGCTTATATGCTTTAAATTTATACTAAAAAGAGACACAGTTGGCAATGCTTTTGGTTAATAGAGTCGTAGCTTTGTTCGGACATTTGGAAATACCAAATAAAATATGAAACAATTGAATCCAAGTAGGCTAAATTTTTGTTTGTTTCAATAATACCAACAGTTAACCAACACATTAAAAAATCACTAAAAATAATGGTTCATTAAAATCGAGTTGGCTAACAATTGGGATTTTTTGTAAAATTTGTTGTTTTGAAAAAAATAAACAACACAGTTGGCCATGCTGTGGGTTAATAGAGTTGTAGCTTTGTTCGGACACGAAAAATACGTTTGTAAAGATCAAATTTAGTGCAATATGAAACAAAGTACGACTCTATTCGCCAAGGACATAGCCAACTATGAGATAGATTATTAATGTATAAACTATAACGAATCGAAGTAGGCTAAATTTTCATTTGTTTCAATATCAC
>JACDRP010001091.1:0-13871 GCA_013841185.1 Hycleus phaleratus | reverse complement strand
CTGTGCATTCGAGAAATAACCGGACAATAAAAAAACATCAAGCATTCTAACTATACTATTTGTAAGCAAAAAAATTAAAAGTATATTTGTATCCCCAATGCTGAATACTATTAAAAAGATATTCTCAAAAAATCAAAAATTCAGAGGAACACTTACAGTACAAAATGAAGAAAATTTCAATGCAACTATGACAATTTGTAGCACAGAGCTGCAGATGACAGACATAATATCTCCCACTACCATTCCTTTCAATTCAATTACAGATTTGGAACTCATAGACTGGCTTCTGTCTTTTTTTACAACAGTGAAAAGTTTGTATTTGAAAGCGATGATTCTTCTGTAATTTATGAGAGGATAAAGTCTTACACCTCAGAAAAATCTATTTTTGGCTGCAAAAGCCTCGAATATTTCATTTACAATACAGATGAAAGATCTTTTAACCTGTATGAGAAACCTGTGACACTGAAGATCATAAATGATAATAAATACTACCTGAGAATCGAAGATCCATCAGCCGTCATCCATCTGGAAGAGATCAAGACCAGCACACAGTACTACATGGACCAGCAGAATAACAGTTTTGTGTGGTCTGTTTTTACAGATTCGCTCTTTCATACGTTTTGCATAAAGTTTGCTGATAAAATAGAATTTATGGAGTTTTTAACGAAGTATGTGGAGAGCAGTTACAAGTCAGTGAACAGTGACCAGGAAGAGCACAAGTTCTTTGAAAATATGGTTAAGTTTAACATGAATCCTCAGGAGCCTGTGATTGGCTCTGAGAATGATTGGGACACTGACGAATATGACTGGAGAGAATATGATGAGCCTGATAAATCAAAGACAGCTGATGAAGCAGCAAACGAGCATTTGATTGTTGGAAGAAGAAGGTGTTTGTCACCAGAGGGTCTTCTCTTGGGATCTTCAATGCGACTGCGGACGATGTGGTGTTTCAGTCGAGCATACAGAATGCCTTCAAAGATCCCTCAAAGATAATTAACAACAACCAAGATCAGAACCTATTGGTTCTTGATGATAATGAAAGAGACAAGTTGCAGCTTTTGGATCTGAACCGGGGCGAGGTTATAGAGAAGTGGGATATCAACAATGAAATGAACGATTATTTTGATAGCTATAAGTTTTCAAATGACTCTACACTGAAAGGCGTGTCAGATTATTCATTGTTGCGCATTGATCCCCGACTGAAAGAGACGGAGGATGACTTAAGGCTGTACAACAAAATAAATAATATTGGCATTGACACCTGCAAGGACGGATCAATTATTCTTTGCACCTGCAAGAACTATATTCTGGTGTATTTGGCAACGAGTGACTATTCTAAGAGGCTTGGAAAAGACAAGTCTACCCCAAAGCGCTTCCAACTAAAGCTTCAGCATTTGAGTCTTATCAATGAAGAAGTATCGTTCACTCCTGCCAAATTTGACAGGGACGACAGACTGATTATTACTAGTACTGGAAGATTTGTTGTAAAGTGGAAGGTCGAGGATGTTCTTGCCGGATGTGTATACAATTACTCTTTGAAAGCACTTTACGACAGTATTGCAGATGAGAAATTTACTTTCAATGGGAATGATATTGTTGTTGCTTTGCCAAATGATGTTAAGAAGGTTACAGAGGCGGACTTGAGACAGCTCAAATGAGCTATATGAATAAATATTTATTTATGAAATTCAGTTGCAAATTACCTTGTGCTATTAGATTTTATAAGTGCACTTCCTACTATTGACATATCACCACCTATTATCGATACTGAGACTATTTTAGTGGTTTAATGAGGCCATTGACGTCTCTTTGCTGCTTTGAGACTATTGAATCTTCAGCATGATGTATCAATAAAAAAGTATGTCGCTAAATATTTATTTAAGATAGCAATTGATAAAAATTATTGTGATTGGCGAGAGAAAGATATTTTAGTATTTTTTATATCAGAATTTCTCCTATATAAGCAAAGTAAAACTAAAAAGCGGTGTGTTTCTTTGTGACACAAAAGTCTATGAATAAAACATAAATCAGAAATCTTTACTAAATTTTTCCTTAACAAAAAGTATTTTCAGAGTATGCCCTATGGAAAAGAATATTCTACTTAAAGTGCTGGAGTACGGGAAGATATCTGACTTAAATGCACTCAAAGCCATTTCTTCCTCTCTTTCTCTAGAGTTTTACTGTGAGAGCAATCCTGTTTTCTACAGACTTTCTTCAGAGAATTTTGTGCTGGATATATCAGAAGACAGCTCTTGTGTTCTGACTTTCGTTGATGACTGCCTAAATTCCAAGTTTACATACATTCAGGAATATCTAAGTTTCTATTCGAGAAAAAAGAAGCTTTTCTACTTTTTGTTGAAATTTTTGGTTAGCTACACTTCTGAGTCTGCAGATGGTAAGGCAAAAAACACCATTTCTGATCCTAAAACTAGCAAAACAGACAAATATCTATATTTTTGTGACTGTATTACTACTGGAGCATATTGCAGTTCTTTTAATCTAACCTCAATTTCAAAATCAAATTACAACATTTTTACCCATAGGGAGTATGACAATGATTGTCCGATTAGAGCTTATGCCCTTGTTCCTTATGTATATACACATGGCAGTTCTGAAAACCTGGCCAATTTTTTTACTTCTGAAAAATTCTCCAAAAAGCACATGCTTAGCTTTCAGGATCCATATTATGAATGTAAAAATATAAAAGTGCTGAGAAATGGTGTATTTATAAACGATGAAAGATCAAAGATAGCTAGTTTTGCTTTTAATAGAGGATTGACACTCAAAGCTTCAACTGATTTAGCATTGAAATTGTAATTTTAGATTTGCAAATGGGGTATCCTTTTTAAACTAGTTTTTATGGCCATTTCTATCTAATTTTATTGATACAGCCTTTTAAATGGCAATAAATAACAATTATTTTATTGGTTTTAAAATCAAAATATCACAGTTAGCTAGTTATTTAGTTATTCATAATAGTCTTTTTGATCAAGACTTTTTAAGATTGAAGATTGTTGTTTTGTGCTTGCTTTTAGAAGATTACAGTCTGATGTCAATTTTTATAAGCAAAGTATCAATCAACTTTTCTATTCTGATAGAATACAGCTGATCTTGGGTATTTTTATTATTGAATAAATCTTACAAGCTTTTTTAAATTGCCCTAATGGACATTCTAAAATTTCTTTATCCTAATTTTATTCCTATCTCTGCTATTCATATTCTCTCATTGATCTATCTTGCTTATAGGCTACTCCACAGAAGCTTCTATCGTGACATCCATTACTCTCAAATTCCGAGAAATGGCTTTACTTTCAAAGGCATCGTGACCAGGGTTGGAGATAGTGATGGATTCAAAGTAGTGCATATATCTGCTCTCAGATCCAACAATACCAATACAATAGCTGCTATTGACGCGCCTGAAGTCAGATATTTTGAGAAGCCAGATCTGCCTTTTGCACAGGAAGCCCGATTGTTCCTTAAAAAAATGATCTTTGGAAAAAAAGTTTATGTCAAAGCAATCAAGCTGGACTTATACAACCGCATTCTTGTTATTGTTTATGTTAAAAAAGACCTGTTTCGATGGAAGATTGTCAATCTAGAAATGATAAAAGCAGGGCTCGCATGTGTTTATGAAAGCTCTTATACGACATTTGGAGGAATGGAGAATATTTTTAGGCGGGATCAGGAGATTGCAAGGTATCATAAAAGAGGAATGTGGAAGGACAGTTCTGTTATTTTGCCTATGGAATTTAAGAAAATTCATAGAAAAGCAATGTCCTAGATTAAGAATAATATTTTTAAGTTCTCCTGTCTAAACGAAATTTACTATTTTAAGCCTGATTTTGAAATTGTGATTCATTTTGGACCAAGTGCTGATTTCTTATGAGACATCTGGGCTTTTCTCTTTTGCTATTCTTTTATAGAATAGTCTGCGTAATAATGCTTACTAATACCAATTCTTTAATAAGATTGTTTTCAGAAATAAAGCAAACATTTTCATTGTCAAACTTCGTTGCTGTATGAATCGTTTCAAATATATTTTAAAAATTACTGTAAAAAATCCTCAAACCTGAAATCAATTTATTAAATTCTTAATGTTATCCCACTTGTTATAAAAGAATGATATAATCATTGAAATAACTAAAAGAAGAATAGCAATGGCTATTGGGACTGAAATTTTTGATCTTTTAATGGTGATGTATTCGACCTCCTCAACAATACTGGAAAAATATAAGGTATCATCCTCCAAGGAAATCCCCGTAATTGGATCATCTGAGATATGCATCTTTGTGTGGAATATGCCTTTGTTGTATATTACTGCATCTCCATTGCAGGTAACTACAAGCACTTTGTCTTTGTGGATATTAAAACATGTTATTTTTGGTAAGATGTAGCTCTTTTGTGCATTCCCGACAAAATACAGGCGTCCCTCTTTTGTCAGATTGCTAAAAAAGACAAGTGTGTCATCGTAGCAGTAGATCTGTGACATGTTGCCCTCAATAATATATTTTTGATTTTTAAATACAAACACACTTTTTCCGTTTTCACGCAGAACCTTATAAATATTGGCCCTGCAAATAAAGAACCCATCCCAATTGGTTGCAATGTCCTGTGTCCCAGACTTGTTTTCAAACACAAGTTTGTCGCCGTTTGACAGTATTTTGTAAAGATATTCCTCTGTTGGCATGTCTACATCAGAAATGGGCTTCATCTCGATTTTAATGGATTTAGGATTCTTCAAAGGATTGCTGTACCCGTATATTTCATTATTAAATAGCAAAAAAAGATTGGAGTTGAAATAGGACATTAAAATAGATTTCTCCAATTTGTGCATCAAATGAAATTTTCCATCAAATTTCAGCAGATAAAAAATATTTTCAGTTATGGCTGTAACGTAGATGCATTTCATATTCAGCAGTTTCTTAATGGTATTGCCTTCCTTTATAACCGCTTTTTTATTATTTTTAATATCTTCTATGTTTTCTTCTTTATTGCTGCTTGCTATTTCTGATGTCTCACTATTCAAATCTTCTGAGCTGCTGCATCTACCATCAGAAATAACAGATTCCTTTGTCTTTTTGTATTCCTTATATTCTATTTTACTATCGTCTTTATAAACCTGTATGCTCGTCACCGGGGCTTTTGTCTCAAAGACATCCTCTATCTTTAAAGCGCTGCTGTTTCTTCTCGCAGATGGCCTTAGAATAGCAACAATACCGTTTCCCTTGCCGTACTCTTTGCTGCCTCCTCCCCCGGCTGCAAAAATATAATGTTCAGAACTTTGTAAGTCAAATATTGGAATTTTAGTATCTACCATTGCCTCTCTTCAGTTTTAAAATATTTTATTTTAAATAAAACATTAATAATTTTCAAATAACATTCTTGACTAAAGCTTGACGGGTTATTTTAAGCCTATCTGCTTTATGCATAAATTATGTTTAGGAGATTTGTAAAAGTCTATCAACAATGAAATATTAAAATATAAAATTTTGTAAAAAATTGTATGAGTTTATTTTGTATCTCATTTTGAGAATATGGTCATTTATTTTGCATCCGCTGTAAAAAGATAAAATCACCCCTTCTATTTATGCTTCTACACTTTAATTTATTTATTCATTAAAGCTAAACCCAGGTAAGTGGTCTGACTTAGCCTTTGATCAAGTTTCTCATTGGCCTCTAAATCAATGTATTTTATGGAAGAACCTCTGAATGAAATCATCTCAATGCCTTTGAGGGCAGGATTCGTGCTGGGCAGTCCCTTAGGATCTATACTTATATTTAGAAAGACATCAACGCTTTTGAGTGTTCCTGTGAAGTGCATGTTGTTCTTAAGAGTTATTTTTACTTGTGAGTTCAAATGTTTTCTGAAGTACTCGTAAAAAAGCACTGGGGCAAAAAGAAAGGACTATTAAATATAGTCAAAAGAAGTATTGATAAAATATTAGAATAAAAACATTATATTTTTGTACTTGCAAAATAAGTAAATTTATAGAAAGGCATATTTACTAGAATGCTGCAATCAGAGATCCTTACGAGTCAGGCTTTAAGACTTACTTTAGTGGTATTACTGAATCATTGTAAACAAAACTGTGATGAAATAGAAGTTTAAGCTCGTTTTATCACAATTTCATTTGTCAGACCCATATGATTGCAAGCATTCTAGAAAACTTAACTCGTTACAATCCAGTAAACATTATATATTACGTCTTTAAAAGTGATCCTCTTTTAGCAGTTGCTGTACTTCTACTGACATTGCTAAGATCAAAGAATTATTTTGAAATTCCAGACAAAAATGGCTTGAATAATGTCGAAACTTTGTTGTATGAAGAGTTCAGTGATTCTATAAATTGATAAAAAGTAGAAATAAGAAGTAAAAAAATGACTAAAATAGAAATTTATTTCCTAATACATCTAATAATGGATAAAAGTAGAGACAAAAAGTAGAAAAATGATTTAAAGCATGTCCTGTGGCTGTTGCATAAAGAAATAAGACATGCTCTAATAGTTAATCAGCATAAAGGCTTCATTGACCTTGAAATTTCTCCCTTTGTTCATCTTTGAATAAATATTCTCATCAATGGCTATGATCAGGTCTTCTCCGTAGTATTTGATCATTTTATTGGCAATGAGAGTTCCAATGATATCCTTTTCAGTAATGTGTGTTTTTTTAGACAGTGCTTTTATTGAAATGTCCTTGGATTGTGACAGCTCTTTAAGAATCACCTCCAGCCAGTAGGAACGATACGAGAGAAGGCCCAAATCGCTCAGTGGCTTCTCGGGTCCTGCTATTTTCTTATCTTTTTTAGACAGCACGTAAGAAAAATCAATCAAAATCTTCCCATATCCCTTTCTTTGCTCATAGGGCAGGGTCAAGATGCAGGCTAAATTATAGCCCAGCTCAGACACCTTCTCCTTAGAAAAGTACCCCACAATTTGGTACCCGATCTCATCCTTACGGCAGAGAACATAGAACATGAAAACATCAACATCCCAGTACAAGGACTTATGATCCAGGAAAAGTTTGGAAAGCAGTGCTAGATTTCTACAGTAGTTCTTTTGAACGTATCCGTCGATCTCAAAAAACGACAACTCGCCCTCTTCGTATATTTTGGTCCCCGGAGGGTGTCTAAGCTCACAGGATCTGCAGTGATAGGACAATTTTTCCTGAGTGGAAAAATAAAACAGACAAAATTCACAGAGAAAAACTGTGCCATTTTTTATGATTTCCTTAGGGTATGGTGAGAAATACCAGGTATTGACTAGATAATCTCTGATAAAAATATTTTCAAAATTTCGCATCCTAAATTCATCATCGGGAACTGCCACAACAGCTTGGCTGGCATGAGGATGCTCTGCTTCTTGTGCTGCTTTATCTTCTGTTTCCTCCTTTTTTGCCTCTCCTGGCCCTTCCTTCTTTGACTTTTTGTCCTCTGCTTTCTTCTTATTCCGTGGAACTTCTATCTCTGCCAGACTGTTCAAAATCAGCTCGCTGCCATCCACCCACTTGTCGTATCTTCTGTTTAGTCCCAAGTAGTGAATGTACAACAGAATCCTATCCCCTTCTGTCTTCTTAGATATTATCTCGCACTTTATTAAGCTAGTCTGGTCGACCGGGCTTAAAATTGGGACTTTCAAGCCTAAGGAGACATTTTCTAAATCCATGGATAGAAATATTCTCTTTCTTAACAATAGCCTATTTGAAAATAGAAAGCATTCTGCAAAACAAGAAGTTTTAAAAAATTTATTTGACATTGCATTCACAGAAATGCCAGTGCATTTTATTGTTGTACTGCCTGTTGGGGGCATTATAAACATGAGCACGTTGATACATGAATTGGCAACAGAATAAATTATAAATAAACTGTACATTTATCTGATAATACAATATAATTTTAAAATTTTTGTATTTGAAAAGTTAAAAATATTATTCTAATTCTAAAAAATGTATGATCAAATCAAAAATTATATTGAAAAACATAGGTGGATTTATATTGTTGAACAAACACATGTAAATTTATTGAAAATTTCTTTTTGTGTTTTACATGTGTTGTATTGGCACAGCCATCTATAACATTTTTTAAAAAGAAATCCAAGAATCTGATAGAGCAATATAAAATTTTAAACTATTCTTTAATTTAAGAAGAATATGAAACTAAAATTGACCAATCGATATAGAATTTTCTTAAATAAAAATTTTTCAAAACTCCCTAAAATGAAACAACTTTTATCTAAAATACTTCTGCTTTCTCTGCCATTTGTAGTAATACACCCACAAATAAGAATGGTATTTTGCCAACCGATCATAATACCTGCACTATAAACTATGAGAAGATACTACGTGAGTTTCAGGTGAATCAGTTCCCAACGGGAATAGTCATCCTCATAACAACAATCAAGTGTATTCTCATGGAGACAATCTAAATTCCCGCGATAAACTTCCTTCTGAAAATAGAACTGCGTATCTTACCGCTTCAATCCAGAACCCACGACTAAACAACACGAATTTACCTCCTTACAGCAGTTTTTGTCCCAATACTGGATCTACTTATACTCAACCACCGCCTACCTTCTATGAAACTTTTCCTGAAGAAAAATATACTAACCCTTTGCCACTACCACCTTATGACTTCTCTTATTCTGTGGATAACAATACTACTTCACCACCTTTCTACGATAATCTCTATCCCACACAGATAGAAATATTTATACTCCATCTTCTAACGGCCAAAATGCACAATCTGTGACTGAAAATTCTCCTTGCTACAACATTAACAATCCACTTCAATGTAAAATACACTTTCCACCTCCCACTAACAACTATCTCAACTCTAAAAACTCGAAAGTAGGTTCTAAATATGTTGATGATGATGTGACACTTTCATCACAACCAAAAGATGCTAAAGAAAAGAATGGTCAACTTTTTCACCATAAAAAGCATTCTGGCTCTTAAATAAATATTTTAAGAAAAATTGTTGATATTATAATTTTATAAAAAATCAGAATTTATAATTTTTCACAGCCAAAAATAGGTTCTGAAAGAATTATTTTACTCATCTACGCCTTCATAGGACACTTTTGTAATAAAACGAAAAAATTAGTTGTAAGAATCAGATCTTTGTAAAAAATTGTCGATTTAATTGTCTATAAATTTGCTTTCATTTGAACAAAATAATTTTAACTTCAAATTGTGTCAGTTTCCAAATTTATTTCAAAAAAAATTATAAAAGAATTTCTAAAAATAAAATAATTCAATTCCTTTGTTAGAAAAGCATAATTGTAATCTGACTGGTGCTTGGAGACGAATATTGTAATTTGATGGCAATATTCTCATTTGTCTCTTTAGTGCCAATTTCAATCTCTATCCAAGTCCTTTTGTAAATTTTCTAAAAAAATATATTTTAAAAATTTTAAAGGAACTAAGAGACTAAAGATTGTATCCGAAATCTTACTTTTGTTACCTGCCACAAGCTTTTGCATCTATCCAAGCTTAGATAGCTTACGTAACAACTCTCCAACTAATAATCCTTCTTCTCCTCCTCAGAGCCAAATAGAGGGTTCTAGCTGACCACCACCCTACTATGCTATGTACAACGGAGATCGACCACCAGCTTATGAAGCTAAAGTCAATAGTAATCAGCCTCAAGGTCTTTATAATGTTCCTCTTGGAGGAGTTTTTGGTCTATTACCAGATGAAGAATATCGTACCAAAAAAAGGCCAAATGATGTAGTCGAGCCAAATAATGCTGCTTCGGACCCAAAAACTCATCGACGTACTAACAGAGATGCATCTCGTTCTACTCCAAGAAAATCAGCACGAAAAAGGGGCAGGAATACAAAAAACAGAAGAAAGCAAAAGGTCGAAGATTCTGAAAATGACAGTGAGGATCCTGCTACTCACTTAAATCAAATAACATTGATTGATACTACTAAAGTCAGTATTCAAATTTTAAGATGCCTTGCTAAGAACTCTCCAACCGATAGCAGAAAGTACAATTTTTATAAGATTTATGACGTTAAACTTAAGATGATGATAGAATTTGTAAGAAATGCATATGAGAGTTAAGATTATCAAAAAATAAAGGATCTGGTTGAATTAAAAAGAAGGGACCATCAAAGTAGTAGTGAAATGTTTTACTACTTCAAAGGGTTTTCTGATATTTTCAAAGCCAAGATTAAATCAAAGATTGATTTTTCGTATAGAAAAGAAAAATTTTTTACTAGATGTTGGAGAATTTTGTTTAGTTTGTTTTACGGAAATCAAAACAACGAAGAAGTATTTTCTAAACAAATTTTAGATCTTCTAAAAAATTACAAGCTCCTGAACTCCGTTGAAATACTTCCCATAAACGAAATTATCGATTTTTTCTCGCACAACCTTGATTAGTTGATTAGTGCATAGTAATGCTTTTGTAGGTCGGAAAGATGCTATTGGATAAAGGATAAAGAAGTGCATTCTTGCTGTTTCTTTCCTTTTGAGAAGCTTTGTGAAGTTAATTACAAAGATCCGACGTCTATAACAGATTTTGATGGATACAAACGCAGCATTTGCGGCCATTATTTCAGATTCTACATTGATAAATTCAAGAAAGACACTGTTGATTGTGTTGAAGGCATCAACGGGAAGTTTTTGGATACCTCAAACAAACCCTATATCTATAATTTGGTCTGTACTTTCAGAAGCATCGTTGCAATTTTAAACTTTTATACAGATATCCATCTTATGTTAAAAGAAGGAGCAAAAAAAGCTGAAGATGGCATCAAATCCGACCTGGTGTTTTTAATGTCTAATTTGTTGTTGTTTTCTTTAGATCCGACTGTTGAAGGAAATGAACTGTCTGATCTGCTAAACCAATTTGATCTGAGTCTAGGAAACGAAGCCAAATCCACTGAAATGGTATCATACGAGGCGAAATTTAAGTATTTTAAACCCCTCCAAGATGTTTTGGAAGGACTGGTTCCAGAAGCTTCCATGGAATCTGAGAAAAAGAGACGAAGCCTGCAGTTTGACAAGAAAATAAAACAAATTTTCCAAAATACTGGGGGTGTAATACAAGTAAAAACAAAAGAGCAAGCGAAAGCCATTGTTTCTGACTCACGGATTCATTATGCTGAGTTTGACACCTTTGTTCATATTGTTTTATTCTTAACAGGTGCCAATATTAGCTCCTTGAAGCATCAAGATCAGAGTGCCTTTTCGGACCCAAACTCAATTTTTTCCTCTGCTTTCAATACGTGTTACTTCAAAAACTTGATGAGACTGGTAGGCAAGTTTCCTAAAAAGCTTCAGAAAGCTTGCACTATGATAAGTTTAAAAGACAATAAACTTGCTGAATGCAGCCTTAAATCTTTTATTGAAAAAAGTGATGAGGTTGGTAAATTTTTTACAGAATTATTGTCAGAGAATGGGGTCTTTATAACAACTTTGTTAAAACAAGACTCTGATTTGGTGCTGCAGAAGAATGAAGCCATTAATACGAAAAAGAAGTTTAAAATACTGCTTTATTTGTTTTCTGGAATTCTAAGAGCAGTTAATTTCCTGGCTGTTTGCCTTTCGATCAAAAAAAATAATTAAACTAATTAAGCTTTTAATCGACTAATTTAAACTATCGAAGCTTTTAATGTTTCATTTACAAGGAATTTGCTAACTTAAAGTTCCCACTGACAAAAACAAGCTGATTCCGACCTCTGATTTAAAAATATAAAACAAAGGTTTCTGCCAAAAATAGGATGTTTGAATGGCAGATTCTGTGTCTTTCTATAAAATCGTGAGCAAATCTAATGGCATTGTCAAAGTGTTGAAACACCAATCTGATTGAATCTCCTTCGTTTGCCACTATGTGTCATAAGTGCCTTTTTATAAGAGCTTTAACAATTTTCTTGTGTGACTCCACAAAAAATTGCATTTTTAGAGGATTTTCATTATAAAGCTTAGTGCTGTCTATTATGTCTGTGATAATCAAGATTGACTGCTCAAGAGGAAATCTTATGCTTTGGTCTGTGATCTTGAGGAAATTTATGCTCCCGTGAGGTTTCAAGCTCCTGTTTTGTTTGACTGGCTCTACTTTTTTCACTGGTATTTTTTTAAATATTTTCTGAATGTCAAGAATAAACGTGATACTTTCAACTATTAGGCATACTTGGCAAATCACTAGCTGAATGAGGAAGACTGTGACTTTACTCAACAATTGTAAAGCCGTTAAACATGACTTTTGCATCAAGCGAGGGGCTAAAATAGTTTACTTTTTTTAAAAGAAGTCGTTGCTTAAATTGCAAATTTCCTAAAAATAGGCTCACAGTCAGTGTTCTCTTATGCTTTATCTCTCAAAAGCATTTTGCTGCAGAAAAAATATTTATGAGACTTTATTTTTCTTTACGAGCAGGAGCAATTTTAAGAAAATTGTAATTGATTTAAAATTTTTAAATGCTCTCTCATTTGCCTTAAGGCATGGCCATTCTGTATTAAGCAGCATCTGTACTGTTCTTTTTGAAACTACAGCTGCTTCCTGTTTGTTTACAGTAGCTATTTGTGATGAGAATCAAAATTGTGCAATTTTTCTAAGAAAATTGATAAACTTAAAAATTTTTAGTAAATATTGGACTAACAGGTTAATTTTATACAGACAACAATGTAAAATATTTGTAGTACAAGATTATTGTCAAGAGAGTGAGGCACTGTTGAGAGGAGAAAGAAAGTTGGCTAACAAATCAGGACAAAAGGTAGAAATCATTTGTGATCAAGCTTTTTCTAAAAGCTGCATTGGCTAGTCCATAAATTAGCACACAAACGTAAGACAACATCAGGTGAGGCTGTTCATTAGAGAACAGAGTTCAAAAAATGACCCTGGCCCGATTCGAACGGACGACCTTCTGGACTGGAATCAGAAGCGCCATACGGCCTCAAGGGCTGGCAATAATAAGTATATGGAGTGTGTTTCTTATGTTCTCATCGTCAAGGTTTGCATACTAAATATTTTTTCCTTACACTTCAACTTTAGATACTTTTTTTTTTACTTCAACATAAAATGCACTTATGTAATCCATAAAACAACAATAATGCAGCAAAACAGAAAAAATGATCATTTTATTTAAGCAACTTCCTGATTGAAGCTTCAGAATCCATGCTCTTCTTCATCACCTTGGAAACAGCCATCTCAAAGTCTTCCTGTGTGACATGCANTTTCTCTCAATGCAAACATTCCGGCTTCTGTGCACACAGCCTTAACCTCAGCACCACTGCTTCCAACCAACTTGTCTGAGATTGTTTCCATGTTGATGCCTTTTGTCAAATTCATTTTTCTGGAGTGAATCTTCAGTATTTCGAGACGAGCACTGGCCTTTGGCGCAGGGAATTCAATTTTTCTGTCAATTCTGCCAGGCCTCAGAAGAGCAGGATCCAAGATGTCGATACGATTTGTGGTCATTATAACCTTGATTTTGTTGCATGTTTCGAACCCATCCAGCTGGTTCAGCAACTCAAGCATAGTCCTCTGTACTTCGCTGTCGCTTCCTTTTCCCCCATCAGATCTTGTAGACCCTATCGAATCAATCTCATCCATAAAAATGATGGATGGTGCATGCTCTCTTGCCATGATAAAAAGCTCCCTCACAAGTGTGGAGCCCTCACCGATGTACTTCTGCACAAGTTCAGAGCCTGAAACTCTTATGAATTTGCACTGAGTGTGATGAGCTACGGCCCTGGCCAGCAGTGTTTTCCCAGTCCCCGGTGGCCCATACAGCAGAACCCCTTTCGGCTGGGCAATTCCAAGATTCTCGAACAACTCTGGATGTTTTATTGGCATCTCAATGACCTCCCTTATTTCCTTTATCTGCTCATCCAGTCCCCCTATCACTAGTAGTATAAATATGTATGT
>JACDRP010001090.1:0-13896 GCA_013841185.1 Hycleus phaleratus | reverse complement strand
ATTCGTTTGTTTAAGTTCAAAATTGTACGGTAATATTGGAGCAAATTTTAGAAGTTTTCACGAATTTTCCGGAAAACTAACAGTGCTGTCGGAAAATTGATTGACCAGTTGGAAAGCTCTATTAATTTGCTATAAACGGTGTGAAAATCACTGCCAAATAAGCAATATTGGCCTAGTTATGAAGTCAAAAAATTCGGAAAAACATGTTTTCAGATTTTCTTCTGTAACTCGGAATACGAGTACTAGAAATAGAGAATAGAAAAACTGTAATAACAGTACCATTTATGGGCAATTTATTAATTCAAAAAGTCTATTTTCACGCGATTTTTCCATGAAAATAAGCAAATTTTCCACATAAAAACAAAATACTTTTAAAGTCCATAAAATCGTCTACAAACGGAGAAAAACCTGATGCAAAACGATTATTTTTAACCGGTGAACGAATTTCCACATGGTTTTCTCCGAATTTGCAAATTTTTGATATTTGGCCGTTAATTCCCCATGCAAGTTTTCCGAAAATATGACATTTAATGCTCTGGGTTTAAAATTGCCAAAGAAATTCCTCAACAATTGCAATTTTTCTTAATTTTCCGGAAAATAAGAAGGTTAATTGGAAAATTTCTTGCGTATTTGGAAAGCTCTTTCAATTAAACCGCATATTTATTGCAAACAAACTGGTATAAGTCGAGTTATGGAGGAAAATTTAAGATTTTCCTCTATAACTCAATATTTCCACAGCATTTTCCAAAATTATGAAGTCCCTGCTATGCGGCTTGAAATTCTCTATCGAGTAAGCCCAAAAACTTAAATTTTCATTCAAAAATACGCGGGAAATCGTTGAAATTTCCACTTTTGACCGACTTCTACCCCCTAATTAGTAAGAATACTAATTCCACTATAAATTTCCATTAATTCAACAATTGAAATTTTGGAAAATTGGCTAATTTTCCTCTGTAAAAATTGAAATGAGATGTTGTTTTCTAAATTTCGAACTGTTTCGAGGAAATGGGAACCAAATTTCTAAATTTTCGTCGATTTTCCCGAAAACTAACGGTACAATCGGGAAATTTCTTAGAGATTTAGAAAACGCTTATAATTTGCCGTAAATTGCTTGAATATTACCGGAAAATTAGCAAATTGAGCAAGTTACTGGAGAAAATATAAAAAAATTGTAAAAATTACGAAAAAACACCCTCTAAGATTTCTTTTTAGAACTCAAAATTGCACTGAAATTTGGAAAAATAAAACACACCGCTATATAGACCTCGAAATACTCTTTCAAATTCCATTTAGATCATTGAAATCCGTTGTAAAATAATTGCGAAATTTAGGAACAAACATTGCCAATTTTCACGCACCGATTCACCGATTACAGGTAATTAAAAACTTTGAAAAAATCCAACAATAGCAAATGGAATTTAATCAATTACAATCTACAACTCTCAAAGAGCCGGTAGAATTTAATTAAAACGCTAATTAATTACCTACAAGATCAAAATAAATTTAAATTACAATCGACCAAAAATAATCGAGACAAAAATACATGAATCAAATCCACAATTTGACTAGTTCAAACTAATTTGATCGAAAATTGGGCGATAAAAACCAATTAATTTAGAACCATTTAAAATAGCCTCTTTTATCGGGCGATTTTGGCGTTGTTGGTGTTGTCGGAGTTGAATCTCTTCTATTTGCATTATTAACATTTTGTGTTAATTTCAAAATCGAATTCGTTTGTGTCTGCAACATATCCTCATATTTCCTAACATCATCCATCGACATATCGATCCATTCATCAATCCAAGCGAACGCCTGCCGATGGCCTAACAATAATACTTCTCGAATACACTAAAATAGACGATTTTAAAATTAAAATCAATCAAAAAATTACAATTACTGAATGGATAAAATCTTCAACTTTAGTTTGAAGACCGAACACTTCAAACGAAGCATTTACTAATTTGTACGAACACATGATTGGATTGTGATTCGTACGCCAACCTTCAATCAACGGCCCACGACCGGTCTTTTTCGACTGGAAATAACGCGAATCCTCCTCTTCTTTATAATGTTTCGGACTTAATTCATCGTAGGCTATATCGATATGATCGACGATACGTTCAGCTAAACGTTCTGGACTTAAATTCAAACACTACAAATTTTCGAATTATTTCGATTATTTTACAATAAAATGACACAATTTACATTCTCCGTACATCCGTTATTGTTCTCATATTTCGTCTGTATCGAGATATTGAAACGTGGCACAAACGAACACTGAAATATCAAGATTTTTAAACTGTCCCGATTGATTTATCGAATTGTTGCCTTACGGTATATTCGGTCACCGTGTACGGATAATAATTCCAAGCCTTCTCGGTTATGTAGAAGATTTTCGGACAAATCGCTTGCACCCAATACGGTAGACGGCTGTAAATTTGAATCGATATCAAATCAAATAACGATAGAAACACGCTTATAACCTGGATAAATGGATCCGTTTTTCGGTATATTGCCCTTTACCATGTTGGGGATCCTCACATTCACGATTCTCGACAACTTCAACACCCTCACCGTCGCCGGACTGTTCCAAACTGTGCCGTGCGATCATGTAAAGCTGCCCGACTTGATACTAGAATTGGAACTCAATTAATTTTCGATATTAATCGGTTAATTGTTAATAATTGTACCTCCTCGACTGTTAGCGGCATACAAATTCGATATTCTTTCGTCAAAACCATTATTATACGTGTTTATAATTTTTACAACTTGTAATTAACCTCAAAAATTTTGACAAGCCATAAACAAAACTGGCGCGCAGGCGTCGCCATGACGTCAATCCACAAAGGCATTAAGCCGTGTTTCCACTGGAATCGCCGCGATACACGCCACCTATACGACCTCATTTTAACAATAATAACCCACAAACGATTGATAACGAATAAATCTGTTGGTTTTAAATTAGGATCTTTGATTAAATTTACAAATATTCAAATAAATTCGAAGAGAATTCGGGTGTTAACAGTTCTTAAGCTGCAGTAGTGACGTCACTCGAGCAACCGGCGCTATTAGAGCGCGTTCCGATGAAATTGTCCATTGTATTGCTTGATAATATTGGGAAAAATAACGCAAATAATGCCATATATCGTTAATTGAATTTACTAAAATTTACTAATAGTTTTTGTAATTATTAATGAAATAAAGTAGAATTTACTAGGATATCGTATAAGTTGGCCGTTGTGCATATCACAGGCTCTAGTCAGTTTCTAGTGTTCGCCGACAGCGCCATCTGGCGGCTGTCAGTAGTAATCGTCAACAATCCGATTTCCGTTACTGTCAATCGTGTGAATTGTTTTGTTGAGTGATTTTCCTGGAAATTATTTTGGAAAGTTCCATTGGAAAATGTCGATTTTCGGTTCATTAATGGGCGATTTAGAAGACGATCCGGTTTTCGGGTAAATTTCCCAATTTTTCCCAATCGAATCAATCAAATTTCTGTATGTGTGTGTGTTTTGTAATAAAAACAAATCCGCCATGCTGTTCTAGAAATTTCAAATTCTAATTTTTCAATAATTAATTAATTAATTTGTTTTCTATTGATTTTCTAGATCGCATATGAATATGGTGCGACAAATGAATTCAATGATGAATTCAATGTTTAGTGATCCATTTGGTGCAATTGGTTTTGGTGATTTTGAACAACAACGTAATAGTAATCATCATCATCAACATCATCACCACCATCATCATCACCGTATACATAATGCATTGATGCCGTTCACTATGCCGATGATACCGAACTTTAATCGGCTATTAAGCGGCTCATTAGATTCATTAGGTGGTGCCAATACTAATGCACATTCATATAGTAGTAGTACTGTTGTTAGTATGTCGTCCGGACCAGATGGACGTCCTGAAGTCTATAAAGCCACATCTAGTACACGAACCGCTCCTGGTGGTATCAAAGAGACACAAAGAACCGTCACCGATTCCAGGTAATTATCAATTAAACGACAGGATTGGAAGTTGGTACAAGTGGAAACTTTAATCGACGATTTCTCGTTTATTTTCCAATGTAAATTCAAATCTTTGGGGTTATTCGAAAGAGCCATTCAAGCTCTATAATAGGGATTTTATAGTTTTGGAAAACATTGTGGAATTGTTGTGTTACAGATGAAAATCTAGAAGTGTATTTTGTTACTTAAACTTCTAGATTTGTATATATAACCCAAAATTGCCACAACTTTTCCCAAAATTATAAAATCCCTGTTGTAGAGTTTAAAATGCTGTTTCGAACAAGCCTTAAATTAAAAAAATTAACAAGAAAGTTGATTCTATAATTGTTGGCTTAATAGAACTGGTACAAAGAAGATGGCAATTGGTCATCATATTGGCGAACGGGCTCATATCATCGAAAAAGAACACAATATGCATACAGGTGATCAAGAAGAACGTCAAGATTTTATCAATTTAGAAGAAGAGGAAGCTGATGATTTCAATCGTGAATGGGAAACGAAAACTCGCAGTCGATCAGAAATTCCACGTATTACAGCATCAACAACAAGAAATCGCCATAATTATGGCGGTAGTAATCCTAATTTATTAGCAATTACAGGTGGACCAAGGTAATTGATTTTTATAAAAACAAATCGAAATCACGCTCGCTTTATTTGCACTTGATCTGTCTCTATTCCATTTTTAATTAATTTAGTGTTAAAAACGGTAAAAAAATTGTATAATTTTTTTTGTAATTATTATCGGCATGTATCTGTAGTAGTAATAGAGGACGTGTAAGACAAGCCACGACGATGACATCAGCTGTATTGCCGGTTTTAACATCTAGAAGGAGTATACGGGCGTCACCATTGACGATGTCTTCGTCGAGGTAGGTTTTTTTTTGAGAATTGCGTGCGATTAGAAGAAGAGCCTGTGTATGATCACCATTCCCAATTATTTCCCATCTTTTCTACTTTAATTAAGGTTGTATTTACTCAATTTTTTTTTTAAATTTTATTCAAAATTTGGGATTCGTAAATACGATCTTTCATCATTTCAATTTTCACCATTATCATCATAAATTTTTACGAGAGAATACATTTTCATTTGGGATCTGGTGTTTCATTACAGGTATTCACATCAATATTAGAATGATTTAAATATTAACGATATTTCCACTATTACAAATACAAAAGTAAGTAATTCCTATTCCTTTATTTCCTTATTGTTGGATAATTTTTTAATTATAGAAGCTTTAATTCGACTAATTGGTTGATCGTTCTTTTATTTGATTATTTTATTAATTTATTGTTAATTGGTTTTTTTTAATTTAATTTTAGTTCTGTGTCAAGTAGGACTCCTTATAGTACAACGGTTCCAGGCCACCATAGAAAACAGAAAAATATCAAAACGGTATCTGGACCATCATCATCGTCATCATCATCACCATCACAACAAGAAAAATAAAAACGGTGAAGGAATTAGAATTTAGACAAGTTTCATTTTAATTGATGGGGGATAAACTTTTTTGTATTAAATCCTAACTTGTCTTGATTGTTAAGAAAATTCTAATCACAAATCGAACTTTCCATTTATTTTTGTATTAATCTTGATCGAGTTTCATTTTTGTTAGTATTCTATTAGTTTTTTTTGTTTTTTTGATTTTTCTCTAAAAGAGCAATTATCGAAAATCACCCCATTTTCCCAGTTTAATTCAATTTGTTAACTAGTCAAGAGGATATAAAATTTTGGTCTACAGATGCACATTTTCAGTTGTTTTATTGTAATTGGTTTTGGGAATTTGCGGTGATATTTGAACGTTATTTGTAAATCTAACGAGGCTCTTTTTTGATTGGAATTATTGGCCAAATTGTCTTCTCTTAATGTTGTTGGTGGGTGAAATAAATATATTGTAAACTGTGAACTTTTTTTGGCTATTTATGTATTCATGATGTAATCTAGATTTAGAGGTTTTGAAAAAAAAATTGTAATATATTAGTTAAGAATTATCGTATTTCAACATTATAGTAATAAAGTGATAATTCGGAAGGTTGATTGTTACAAAAATTTGAATTTCCCGCCGTATTAAACTATTGTTGCCAACAGTGCTGCAATATTTCCACTAATATAACTCGTTCTAAAATGCAAATAAAAATTATCTCGATTTTTGTGCTAAATTATAATATATACATATATTATAATTTTAATTTATATGATAATTATATTTTATTTTTGTTATATTTGTGAATAATAGAATTTTGGGAGGAGCTGCAATTAACGGTTGGTTACTAGTGACAGATGTGTATGTTTATCGATATTGCAGAGCCCTACCTTTCGTTTTGTTGATTTGTGGCAATTTATTTATTTATTGTCGTTAAATTGGGGTAAATTCGTGTAAATTTTACGGTAAATTATGTTAGAATTGTATATAAATTGTTAATTATCGTGTACAATTTGTGAAATTTGAAAAAAATCGAATTTAATGAAATTGTTGACGTGTTCTTGTCATCTGGTTGTCAAACAAGTCGAACAAACAATTTTAGGTCTGCAAGCCACGTTGGAAGTCCTCTAACCAATTTTTCTTCAATTAAAAATACTCGAAAATCAATTAAATCAACAAATTTCGAAATAAAGTAAGTTGTATAATTCGCTAATTTTTATTGTATCAATTATGTCTTGTAATTTTTTGTTCGTTTTTAGAAACAATGAAAATTAAAGATATCGAACGTACGGCCAATGTGGCGTGGTCGCCGAAAGACCACCCGTCAATTCTGTTAGCAGCCGGTACAGCCGCCCAACAACTGGACGCTTCATTCAATACAAATGCAGCATTAGAGGTGTATTCGTTGAATTTGAACGAAATCGGACCGGATTGTCTGCTAAAATCATCAATATCGAGCGAACAACGTTTCCATCGTTTAATTTGGGGTCCAATTGGTGTCGGCGATAACGGTACGATCATCGGTGGTTGTGATGGTGGTCTAATTAAAATCTATTCAGCAACGAAATTATTGAATAATGAGAATTGTCTGTTGAATCAACCGTGCAAACATCAAGGACCGGTGCATGCGTTGGATTTTAATCCGTTTCAACAGAATTTATTCGCTACCGGTGCTGGAGAATCGGAGATTTTCATTTGGGATATGAACAATACCAATACACCAATGTCGCCTGGTTATTTTTACGTTTATTATTGTAATAATTTAATTAATTTATGTTTGTTTAGGTGCGAAAACACAACCGTTAGAAGATGTATTATCGGTATCGTGGAATCGTCAAGTTCAACATATTTTAGCTTCAACATTTGCATCAAAATGCGTTATTTGGGATTTAAGAAAGAATGAACCGATTATTAAATTAACCGATACAGTATCGAGGGTACGTTGGAAGATGGTAGCTTGGCATCCGGAAGTTGCAACACAACTCTGTTTAGCCTCAGGTATAAATCGATAATTATTGAATTACAATTGTGAATTTATTATTTTATAGAAGAGGATCATTCGCCGATAATCCAATTGTGGGATTTACGTTTTGCAACATCCCCATTGAAAACATTCGAAAATCATCAACGTGGCATCTTATCAATAGCATGGTGTATAGAAGATTCAGATTTATTGATAAGTTGTGGAAAAGACAATCGTATATTAGCATGGAATCCAAATTCGATAACACCAACAACTACCCAAACAACAACAACACCAACGAATAATGAATTTTTAGGTGAAATTGCCCATACGAATCAATGGAATTTCGATATACAATGGTGTCCACGGAATCCAGCTATAATAGCATGTCCAAATTTCGATGGGCATATTTCTATTTATTCATTAATGGGTGGTAAAGTACAACAAATACAAACAACCAATAAAATTGCTGATAGTTTTCCTGGTATGGATGGTTATACGCAAAATTTATTACAACAGCAACAACAACAACAACAACAACAAATTAGTTGTGATTTAAATCAGGCGCCCAAATGGATGAAACGACCAATTGGTGCCAGTTTTGCTGTATTTTTCTCTATCTTTCCTAATTAGTTGATTAATTAATTAATTATATTTTAGTTTGGTGGTAAATTAATCACTTTCGATAATATAAAATTACAACCCGGACAAAATCAAGACAATATAAAAAGATCGGTTAATATTAGTCAAGTTATTACCGAACCGGAATTGATTAAAAAATCGATTGAATTAGAACAAGCTTTAGAGTACGGAAATTTCGTTGGTAATTTTCTATTTATTTATTTATTTATTTATTTATTTAATAATTGATTTATTTTAGAATATTGTAAAAATAAAGCAGATTCTATACAAGATCAACATAGAAAATATATTTGGCATTTTTTACGTGCCAATTTTGAAGATAATCCACGTGCTGAATTATTAAATTTACTCGGTTATCGTATCGAAGATGTTAACAATAAATTGAATCAATTTATTGGGAAGAAATTGAAAAATTTAAATAATCATATGTCGAAACTAACTACAGTAAGTTCTACAGGGTGAGCCCAGTGGTTGGTCTATTAGACATAATAAGAAGTTCTAATTGATTAAAGTTTCTGAAATTAGGTATGCACCCATTTTTCCATTTGAACTACATCTGGAAAATATTTTCGTTGTTCTATCAACCCCCGGTGTATAGGGTAGTGCACCCTACTTTCTTATTTTAAATGAAATGATATGTTTTTTAATCCATATTTAGATTTTGTGATAAAAATGAAATGGACTTTGATAATATGACCTAATATGTAGAGTTAATAGTTTTTCAAGAATTACGACTTTTTCTGAAAATTTTGATTNGACAATTTAATTTCGACTAAATGCTGAAAAATAATTCATTTCTGAAAAATCTGGCGTAAAGTACATAGTTTAAACTATTTGAGTTCCAAATTTGGATTATCTAGCAACGATATCTTCAAACATGAATTTTTCAATTAAACCCTACAAAATCAAAATTTTCCAAAAAAGTCGTAATTCCTGAAAAACTACTAACTCTAGACGTTAAGTCATGTTATCAAAGTCCATTTCATTTCCATCATTGAATCTAAATATGGAATAAAAGTATACCATTCCATTTAAAATAAGAATATAGTTTCCAGGTGTAGTACAGGTGGAAAAACGGGTGCATACCAAAATCTCACAAACTTTCATCAATTAGAACTTCTAATAAGCCAACCACTTGGCTCACACTGTATAGATCGGGTATACCACAATAGTAATCTGTACAACCGGTAATCAGTTGAAACAAGAATCGACCTACGTTCACACAATTACACGATTATCATGGTAGACCCGATAAAATATAACAGAAATATTAATTGATTTATTTATTAGGATGATATTGATCCTTTCGATAATCTCAATTCGATTCAACCCAAATCTACAACTCCATTCCAAATTAAAACAGGCGATGGTAGTTTTAATTTCAATGATAATTTATAAATTACTAATTTTATAAAATTTCCAGATACTGAAGGTTTAATAACTCAAGCATTATTGTTAGGAAATGTCGAGGCGGCCGTTGAGCTTTGTTTAGAAGCTAAACGTTTTGCTGATGCTATTATTATAGCAATGACAGGTTTATTTAATATATTTCATTAATATTTGATTTTCTATACGATTTTTCTATAGGTGGTTCCGATTTATTAGCTCGTACTCAACATGCTTATTTAGAACAATGCGATGGTTATGTATCATCATTAATTTCGGCTTTAATATCGGAAGATTGGGCATCAATTATTAATAATTGTGATTTGAATAGTTGGAAAGAGGCATTGGCTGCAACATTAACACATTCAACTGATGAAACATTACCTCAACTTTGTGGTAAATTTATTTAATTTTTGTAAATTTGTGGTATTAATTTTGTTTATTTTTTGTAGAACAATTAGGGAATCGTTTAGAGAATGAATATGATGGTGATTTAAAATTAAAATTAGATTCACAATTATGTTATATATGTGCAGGTAGTTTTGATAAATTAGTTAATTCATGGTGTGGTAATATAAAGAATTCAACCGATGATTTACAAGATTTAGTTGAATTAGTAATGTTTTTACAAAAATCAATAGAACGTCAAGGCAAACATATACAAATTAATGGAAAATTAGCCGATTTATTATCATATTATTCATCAATATTAGCATCACAAGGCAATTTAAAAACAGCATTAATCTATTTAAATGATTCACAAGACGAAAAAATTCAATCGTTACGTGATCGTTTATATGTTAATTTAGGACAAAAACCTATTTATAATAATTTAAGACAACAACAACAGCAACAAAGTCGTAGGAATAGTTCACGAAATCCATCATTTTCATCAAATTATTCAACAACAGCATTACCAACAACAACAAATCAATTCAATACAGGTCTTCCGAATGCTGCAACACCCCAACCGTGGCAAAATCAAAATTTTAATCCATTACCACCACTACCACAACAACAATCTGTATTACCACCAACAAGAACATTTTCACCAACTTTACCACCAACAACACAACCACCACGTCCATCTAGTGGTAGTGGTTTACCACAACGTAAATATGTCTTAGATCCATCAGTAACATCAAATCAATACGGTTTACCACCAAGTAGAAATATATTCCAACCATCTAGTTATAATCAACAACAACAACCAATTATAACAAATAATCCACCATTAATACCGAATTTTACAACAACACAACCATTGATAAATGAAGTTGGTTTACCGGCTATTAGTGATAAGAATTTACCACCACCACCATTTACAAATAATATGATTAAGTCTTCGATTAGTGCACCAGGTTGGAATGATCCACCGATATTAAATCGTCCAATTAGACAACAGGTAATTGTCGAATTTTTTTTAAATTGTGTTTGTTTTTGTTGTTGTATATAAGAAAATATTGAATGTTGTTATTTTGTCGGTGTATAAAGATTTATGGTGAATTTGTAAATATGTCACCAATACATGCTGGTACGAAACTGTGGAAACATGGGGACAATTTGAAGGTATTTTGAGTGTTGCCGAATTTTGATTTTTTTATCCAACACCGTTGTCGTTTCAAACTATAATTCAATTCATTAGTTGTATTCTTTAACTTTTTGAACATTCGTTAACATGACAACATTGATAATAAAAGTTTAGCTCATAGTTAAATTCATAACTCACTATTGGTTGGTACAGTAAGTTCTCATGGCAACCGTCAATAACTCACTAGTGAGGTTAAATTCACTACAATACTCGATTCCTATTGGTTAATACAGTAATCACTAGAATAGTCGTCTTCTTATTAGTTATTATCACAGTTATTTGAAAATTCTCCAAATTAGTCGGTGTTGGATAAAATCTATACAACTCGTATATTGAGGCAAATAAGTCACTCGAAAAAATTAATTCCCGTAAGTAAACTTTTTGTCAAGTGAATTATTTGCCTAATAACACACTTGCATAACTATTATTCCTTTTTTTTCTATAATACCCCAATTTTGGTTTGTTCTTATAGATTTAGTTCGAATTATTGTTTTGTCGGGTAATTTTTTAAAATTATTTTTGTTTAATTGTAGACAAAACAAGAGTTAGCACCACCACAACCAATAACCCACCCTCTATATGGTGGTAATAACCAACAATTTCCAATGAATAATGGTTATAATGATGTAATACAACCGAATTATAATCAAGAAACACCACCGAATATGTTCCAATCACCATCTTTATCACAAATGAATCAACAGAATTTTAATCAATCTACAAATATTTTTAATCCGGGAGCTTTTAAATCGAACGCTATAACTCCACAACCAATGGCTGGTGGTGGTGGTTTGAATCGGAATGTATCGCAACCAATTGAAAAGGCACCAGCAGTCGTTGAAAAACCACCAATACCGGAGGAACACATTCATATGAAGACTGTATTTGATGAATTAAGAAATCAATGCAGTTGTACTGCTACCAATCCGGTAAATTAATTGAAAATTTGTTCGAATTGTTTTTGGATTTGTTTAATTTTCTAGCAATTGAAACGAAAATTGGATGATGTTAATCGAAAATTAGAAGCCTTATACGATTTGTTAAGAGAACATAAATTATCAACACAAACATTGACAGCATTACATCAAATGGTACAGATGATACAAGATGGTAATTATACAGGTGGTTTGAATTTGCATACACAGTTAGTATCAGGGCCGGATTTTGCACAAATTGCCAGTTTTATGCCAGGACTTAAAGTTTTATTACAATGTGCATTACAATTACAAGTTTATCTTAGGTAAGAGTTAAGAAAAAAAAAAAGACAAAACAAGCCAGATTTTGTTTATAATACATATATATTGCAATATTATCGGATAAATCTAATATTTCTGTATTATTATTAATTGGTTGGTAAATTAATGCTTTCGTTTAACAAAAATAAAGCGTTATCTAATTGATTGTATCTCAATATCTACTTACCTTCTAATGCGGACAAGTATTTTGTCCATTTTAACTTGAAAATAGCCTTATTTTGATATCAAAAGTAGTGGGGGAATGGCTATTTTTGAACTACTTTGAGTATGGAAATATCTAGGGTATTTTTTTTTTGAAGTTGATAGTTTGTTACATTTAAATGACAGCTGTCAAACTTTCTAATTTAAATTATTGTTTTAATTTATTTCTTAGCTAAATTAGAAAGATGAGGAACAGGGCCATCGTGCCTAAGGCAAAATTTTAATAGCGCTCTTGTTCTAGAATTTCAAAATTTTTATACGAAAAATTTCGCCTTATATTGGAATGGAATTTCCGAAAAATGTAGCACAAAATTTTGAAAAAATGTAGCACAAAATTTTGAAAAAATGTAGCAGTCACTACAAATTAACAATATTTTGATCGGTTTTGCTTAATTTTGGAAATATTTATCTAGTTTTAATCAAAATTTTCGGAAAAATGCCCTTTGGTGTTAACAAAATTTCAAAAAAAAAACAGTTGGTCCAATTTTCAAAATTTTTATGTAGAATTTCGCTTAATTTTTAGAAGAAATTCAAAAAAAGTAGCACTTCTAGCTTATATTTCAAAACAATTAAGTGCTTTTAATGTACAATTTCAAGATTTGAGTAATAAAATTTGCTCTATTTCTGTCGAAAATTTGAACATTTTTATAAAAAAACTGGAATTTTGCAGGGGAATTAAATTAAAATCCAATTTTTTATTGACTTAATGGAGCAAATTTTCCAAAAATCGCATTCTCAGTTCGAAAATATTATGGTGTTGTCCTGCAACTCAAAAATGATTCCATTTTTGACTATTCAGTAACAAAATTTGTTAAAAATTTACCTTCAAAAACAAATTAGGAGTTTACAAATTAAATTTTTAATGAAAATCCATTTGCAAAATTCGCTAGATACGAATTTTTTGAGCCAAAATTGATCAAAATGAGCAAATTTACCGACTTCGTACAGCTTGTTCATTGGGCAAAATTTTTACGAACGTTTAACTAAATGGTTGTCGAATTATTGATTTTATTGACCCTCAAAAGGGCCGTTCTCGGGCATTGCCTCAGTGCCGGTAACGTTCCTTATGGGGAACAAAGCAACTGTTAGACACAAAATAAGCGCATAATGTAAATAACTCCTTTATTTATCAAAATTTCGAAAAACACCGAGACAGGTAACTTTTAATTTTTTAATAGTTTTTTGTAGCTGAGTCAAAACGACTCTACCAGTTACCATCGGGAAGAAACGGCATCATTTTTTCTTTTTTTTTTAATTAGAACCCCTAGTTTTGATTTTTTTCTGGAAGAGCATATTTTTCTGCGTTCAGGCACCTACAAATTGTAGGGGGTTACATAAGAAAATTTTCAAGATTTTGTGCCATCGGAATATCCTGGCATCAGCATGGCATACACAAAACCAAGCCCTGCTAGATTTTTTA
>JACDRP010001089.1:0-13900 GCA_013841185.1 Hycleus phaleratus | reverse complement strand
TTTATTCGAATTTATGGGGATTTTTATGATTTTATTGTAAATATTACATTTTCCTCTATAACTCGAAAATCAATTCAAAATTTCCAAAATCAAAAACACTCCTTAAAATGTTATCCGTAATCCAATTTTAAATTCGTTGGAAAATATCGATTATTAAAAATTCAAGTTTTCTAACTTTGGGCCCAAAAAATTCCAGTACAACCCTCATACACTTGATGGAAACAGCGCCATTGGCGTTTTAAACCCAATTTAAANGCGCCATCTCTCGATATTTCAGCCTAACCAAGACTACCACGTGATCTAGAATCGACCAATCGTGTTATTTACACGACCATAAGGCGCGTTTATTCGAATTTATGGGGATTTTTATGATTTTATTGTAAATATTACATTTTCCTCTATAACTCGAAAATCAATTCAAAATTTCCAAAATCAAAAACACTCCTTAAAATGTTATCCGTAATCCAATTTTAAATTCGTTGGAAAATATCGATTATTAAAAATTCAAGTTTTCTAACTTTGGGCCCAAAAAATTCCAGTACAACCCTCATACACTTGATGGAAACAGCGCCATTGGCGTTTTAAACCCAATTTAAACTACCACGTGATCTAGAATCGACCAATCGCGTCACTTGTACGACTATAAGGCGCAATTATTTGAATTCAATCGCCATTTCAGCGGATTCTTGGATCAGGAAGGCCAATTACAAGGATAAAATGGCGAAAAACCAACATTTATGCCTAATTAGTTTATTTCATTGAAAAACTTCAGTATTGCTAAAGCCTAATACTGGAACGCTTGAGCGGTTTCCTTCAAAATTAAAGAAAAAATTTTAAAAAAACTTATCGATTGAAGTATGGAAAAATTAGAGTTTGTTTCGCTTAATTAACGGCTTGGAAATACGATTTACTGCCAACTGGATCCGGTTTCATTGTCTTAGAACCGGGACGCCAATTGGCCGGACAAACCTCCCCATTCTCGTCGGTGAATTGGAACGCTTGTATCAGACGCAACGTCTCATCAACCGACCGGCCGACCGGCAAATCGTTGATGGTGATCTGCCGCAGAACGCCCTTCGGATCGATGACGAACAGGCCGCGGAACGGTATGCCCGACTCCTCGTCCAACACCCCATAATCCCGCGCTATCTTCATACTTTTATCGGACAAGATCGGGATGTTCATCTCGCCCAAACCGCCCTGTTTGCGGGGCGTATTCACCCACGCCAAATGGGAGAAATGCGAATCGGTCGAACAGGCGATCACCGCCGTTTTGATTGCGGTGAATTCGGCGATACGGTCCGAGAAGGCGATGATTTCGGTCGGACAAACAAACGTACTAAACAAACGAATTGCGCAATTATTTCGATTAAAATCGAGTTACCACTTACAAATCTAGCGGGTAGAAGAAGAGCACCACGTATTGGCCCTTATAATCGCCCAATTTTATGTCCTTAAAGGCCCCATTAACAACAGCAGTACCCTTAAATTCGGGCGCCGGTTTTTGTAAATCTGGTACGGGCATTTCGATCGAAATCTACAATAATTAACGAATTAATTTGTAATTAAATCAAATTAAATGGAACTTACTCAAATTCAACAACGATCTTGACTCGATAACGGTTCAAACAGGAATAAAATCTGCTGTGTAACAATTGAACTTCCAGCAAAATGGTGGCCAATTCGTTTGTTTTTTTATTTCGAATCTACACGACCTTCGATTGTTCTCGCCGGCTTCTAGATCATTCGATAAAGACAACCGTATTCGGCTACGACGAGTGGGAGTGAGATGGAGATCGGTGAAAGTCCAGCCGGTTCTTTAGACTATTAGCGCTAAATTTGAAATAATTGAATTTTTCCCCATTAATTATTCATTAATTGTTCATTAAAAATGTATTGTTGTAATTTGTTGTTAATTAATCGGTGGATTTGCATTGAATTGTACGGTTTTGTTAATTTTATTGGTTGGAATAACGGGAAATTTTCCAAAACGATTGTTTTTATCGGTAATTTGCATTTTAAATTATCGTTTGTTATCAGTAGTGTGTGATACTTGATTTTTATGCGATAATTGTTTGAAATTCTATTAAAAATTGTGATTACAACAAGAGTAAAGTTCAAGGTTAAGTGTGTGGAAAGGTCGGCTCGATTCGGTTTGTTGACAGTTATGACGTCAAAACAGCGGTTACTTGATCCAAAAATCTATAAGTCTAGTTGGTTTTATTCAAAAACAAGTGCATTATTGTACGAATTTTCTAATTATCGTGTAATTAATTAATTAAGAATTATTTCTAATTTGCTAAATTGGTTTAATAGGGAGCTACAATTAGAGTTGTCATCTGTCATTGTAAAAATTCTAGGATTTGTATTTCGAAATTACGCGCCCTCTAGTGTTTTTTTTTTTTTAGTAATTTTCGTAAAAACTGCAAAATTCTTACCAATTAAATTATTTGAAATTAGGGCTGCAATTAGCACTTTTCTAGAAAATAATCATGTGTCAAAGCTGAAATTTTGTAGAATTAAAGGGTTGGTCGATTTTTCCAAATTGTAATTATCTAATCATTTAATAATAAAAAAAAAACAATAGAATGGCTGATTATTTAAATTGGGCTACAACTAACGCTCTAATACAGTCGTTGATGTTCGTCAAAATTTTGTAAAAGTGCCTTATCACTTGGATTTTTTGTGTATTTTTGGCAAATATTCAAATATTCTTATCAATTGAGCTTCTTTTTTTAAGGGGGCTACAATTAGGGTTTTACCAATAGAGATTGGGATCTGTCAAAATTGAAGCTACTAGAATTTCTGTTTCAAAAAATTTGCTTATCAGTTGGTTGTGTTGTTCTTTTGATGAAAATTAAAAAATCTTATCATTAAATTCAAAAAATAGGGTTTTAAGTGGCGTGGGCTACGATTAGTGTTTTATTAATATGACCTAATTTCTGTCAAAATTGACGATTCTAGAATTTCTATTTTGAAAAAAATTGCTTATCAGTTGGTTGTTTTCTTATTTTAGTGAAAATTGAAAGGTTCTTATTATTAAATCAGAAAAAAGGTTAAGTTTAGTGTAGGGCTACAATTAGCGTTTTATTAAGATTTGTCAAAACTAAAGCTCCTAGAATTTATATTTTGCGAAAAATTGCTTATCGATTGGTTGTTTTCTTTTTTTTTGGTCAAAATTGAAAGGCTCTTATCATTAAATGTAAAAAAAAATGGGGTTAAAAGTAGAGTGGGCTACAATTAGCGTTCTAATCATTTGAACTAATTGTAAAATCTGTCAAAGTAAGACCTTCTAGAATTTAAATTTTGAAAAAAAAGTCAGATGGTTATTTTGTTTTTTTTTTTTGGTAAAAATTAAAAGTTCTTATTAAATGCAAAAAGTAGGGTTATAATAGGGTGGACTACAATTAACGTTTAATCATATAAACTAACAAAAAATCTTTCAAAGTTAAAGCTTCTAGAATTGCTGTTTTGAAAAAAATTGCTTATCAGATGATTATTTTGTTATTTTCGGTAAAAATTGAAAGGTTCTTATCATTAAATGTAAAAAAGTAGGGTTACTAGGTATGGGCTACAATTAGTATTTTATTATTAAGAACTAGGATCTGTCAAAATTGAAGATTCTAGAATTAATATTTTGAAAAAAATTGCTTATCAGATTGTTAAGTTGTTTACTTTGTTCTTTTGGTAAAAATTAAAAGGTTCTTATCATTAAAAGCAAAAAAATGGGGTTATCAACAGAGTGGGCTACAATTAACGTTCTATTAATTTGAACTAGTAATTGTAAGATCTGTCAAAATTAGACCTAGAGTTTATATTTTGAAAAAGAAAACAGATGATCATTTTATTTTTGATAAAAATCAAAAGGTTCTTATCATTAAATGCCAAAAATAGGGTGAATATAGAGTGCGCGACAATTAGCGTTTTATCATAGAAATTAACATTCTGTCAAAGTTAAAGCTTCTAGAATTGCTGTTTTGAAAACAATTGCTTATCAGAGGATTATTTTGTTTTTTTCGGTAAAAATTGAATAATTCTTATCATTAAATGTAAAAAAGTAGGGTTATTGTGGCGTGGGCTACAATTAGCGTTTTATTATTAGGAAGTAAGATCGGTCAAAATTGAAGCTTCTATAATTTATATTTTGAAAAAAATTGCTTATCAGATGGTTGTGATGGTTATTTTGTTGTTTTGGTAAAAATTATAATGTTCTTATCATTAAATCAGAAAAAAGGTTTGAATGACAGTTGGGCTACAATTAGCGTTTTTGTAAACAGAAGGTGCCATTTGTCAAAACTAAAAATTTGTAGAATTGTTTTTACAAAAAGAGTCTTATCAGTGATTTTAGCGTAAATGTCGATATTATTATCAATTAAAATCAATTATTATCAATTAAAATGAGCTACTATTAGTACTGTCACTTGTCAAAACCTTATAATTTCTAGATTTTAAAAATTGTAAAAATTGCTTATCAAATTGTTTTAGTATAATTTGCCAAAACAATCAAATACTTTCTTATTTTTGAAAAAATAAAAAAAAGAAATTGTAGGTTATAATATTAAATAGTGGGCTACAATTAGTATTTTTTGAATGTAAATGTCATCTGTCAAAACTGAAATTTCTAGAATTGATATTTTGAAAAAGTTGCTGATCGAGAGTCTATTTTCGTGTAGCTTTCTGGAAAATCTCAATATCCTCTTATCATTGAATAGAAAAACAACAAAATGGCCGGTTCTGTTGTTAACGATAAGGTAATTATATTTGAGGTTATATTGTTGTTTTTTAGGTTAATTCCAATTGTTTTGTTTCGGATATTTGAAAGCAGAATATTCCAGTGAAATACGATTGGTACCAAACTGAAACGCACGTAGTTATCACAATCCTTATCAAAAACGTTGAAAACGACGATTTATCGGTTGAGTTCACCGAAAATTCGGTAAATTTGGCCATCCGACGGGCAGAACTACCGGAACCGAACGACGATCTGAAACTCGATTACAATCTGTCGCACCAGATCGCCCCGAATGAGTGTTCGTATAAGATAACGCCGTTCAAAATCGAGATTAAATTGAAGAAGACCGAGGGTGTACGTTGGACGAAATTGATTGGTGTTGATGGACAGTTGAAGACGATACCGCAACAACAACAGTCGCAACAGCAACAACAATTGGACAATCAGGCGCTGATTTATCCAACGTCGTCGCGTACTGGCGGTAAAAATTGGTCGGCTATTGAGAAATGTATCGAACAGGATGAGGCGAATGAAAGTCCGGCCGGCGAGGAGGCTATCAATAAGTTGTTGCGTGATATTTATGGGAAGGGTAGTGATGAGGTGAAACGGGCGATGAACAAGAGCTACGTATGTGTTGTTTTAATTTTAATTCATTCATTCATTCATTCAAGCATTCATTAATTAATTCATTCATTCAGTCAGTCATTCATTCATTCGTGAATTTATTCATTTATGGATTAATTGCTTCATTCATTCATTCATTCATTCAAAAATTCTTTCAAATTATTTTTAACACTGCTTCATTAATTCATTCTAATTTTAATTAATTCACAGACTTATGAATTAATTTATTTATGGATTATTTATTTATTCATTCATTTATTCATTCATTCATTTATTCTAATTTTAATTAATTCACAAATTCATTAAATAAGTCATTAATGTATTCATTCATTCATTCATTCATTCATGCACTTAAGAATCAATTAATTTATTCAAATTTTAATTAATATACAAATTAATTAATTAATTCTTTAATGCCTTAATTAATTCATTTATTTACTCGTTCATTCATTCATTCATTCCTTCATTCAAATTTTAATTAATTTACAGATTCATTAAATAATTCATTCATGCACTTAAAAATTCAATCATTCGTTCGAATTTTAATTGGTTCACAGATTCATTGAATACTTCATTCATTCATTCATTCTTTCATTAAGAAATTCAGATTTTTAATTAATTCACAGATTTATTAAATAATTCATTCATGCATTCAATAATTAATTAATTCATTCATTCATTCATTTATTCATTCAAATTTCACCTAATTCACAGATTCATTAAATCCTTCATTCAATCATTCATTCAAATTTGAATTAATTCACAGATCGTTTAGTTAATTTATCCATTCATTCATTTATTAGTTCAACTGAATTTTAATTAATTAATTAATTAATTCATTCATTCATTCATTCATTCATTTATTAGTTCAACTGAATTTTAATTAATTAATTAATTAATTCATTCATTCATTCATTAAGTAATTCAAAATTTTAATTAATTAACATATTTATTAAATACTTCATTCATGCACTCAAAAATTCATTCATTCATTTATTCAAATTTTAATTAATTCACGGATTCTTTAATTAATTTATCCGGCCAACTTTTTCTATTAATTATTGAATTACTTAGATAATTTTGGAGTACTTAGATAATTTTTAATTAATTCTTTTATTTGTGCAATCAAATTTTAGGTAATTAATTAATTCATTCATTCATTCATTCATTCCAATAAGTAATTTAAAATTTTAATTAATTTACAGATTTATTAAATATTTATGCAACAGTAATTAATTCATAAATTCATTCGTTCATTCAAATTTTAATTCACAGATCGTTTAGATAATTTATTCATTCATTCATTAAATAATTGAAAATTTTAATTAATTTATCCGGCCAACTTTTTTTATTAATTATTAAATTTCTTAAATAATTCGCCAATTAATTAATTAATTAATAATTCATTCATTTATTTGTGCAATCAGATTTTAGTTAATTAAATAATTCATTCATTCATTCTTTCAAATTTTAATTAATTCACAGATTGTTTAGTTAATTTATTCATTTTAATTAATTAAGTAATTAATTCATTCATTCATTCATTTATTAAGTAATTCAAATTTTTAATTAATTCACAGATCTAATAAATAATTCATTAATGCACTCAATCATACATTTATTCATTCAAATTTTAATTAATTCACCAATTCTTTAATTAATTTATGCTGCCAATTTTTTTTTGAATTATTGAATTAATTAAATAATTAATACATTAATTATTTCATTTATTTATTCGTTCATTAATTTCTTCGTTCAATCAAATTTTAGTGTATTTATTCATTCATTTATTCATTCATGAAGTAATTCAAATTTTTAATGAATCTATAAATTCATTAAATACTTCATTTATTCATTCATTTATTTATTCGTTCAATTAAATTTTAGTTAGTTCATTAATTCATCTATTCATTCATTCATTCAAATCGTAATTAATTAGTTCATAATTTTTCATTCATTCATTCATTTATTGATTAATTCAAATTTTAATAAATTCACAGATCCATTAAATAATTCATTCATTTATCGGTTCATTCAAATTTAAATTAAATAATTAAATAATTGATTCATTCATTTATGCATACATTAGTTCATTAATTCATTAATTCATTCATTCATTTACCAGTTTATTTGTTGTTTTAGACGGAGAGCGGTGGTACTGTTTTAAGTACAAATTGGAACGATATTGCTAAAGGCAAAGTTGACGTTAAACCACCGGATGGTGTTGAATTTAAAAAATGGTAAATTTACAAAATGTTTACATTTATATGATATTGAAACAAAACAAAAAATTCGAATAATTTATGATTTATTATACAACCGACAATACAAATTACAACATAGTAATTTTCAAATCGATCATTTGCAATAATTTTTATTCCAACTGTAATAAATCCAATTGCAATAATTCATTGTTGATTATCAGATTTATAAATTTATCCTGTAACATAGACAACCAGTAATACATCATTTTGAAAGTAAATTGGCATTTGGGTGTTGCAAAATTGTAAAGCAGTGTTGCCACATTGATGTTTCCTCCTGCGTTCTATTATATAAATCTAGTGACGTCATGCTCGTTTTAAAAAATACAAGTAAAGGTTCCAATAACGTGACGTCACAATCCACATCCAGTAATCCTGTACATCATATTCACCTTGATGGCTCTTGGGGTTATAGCTTAGACAACCACTTATACACAATTATACTCAATTCACTCTAGAAATGTGATTTTATTTGAAAAAATCGATTCTAGAACAAAGACGCAATATGTTAAAACAACAAATAACCTAGAATTGCGCCATTGAAAATAAATGTGTAAGTTTGCACGTGTATGGACGACTTTACAAATCTACAACCTTGTGTATTGTTGGTTGCCTGCCGTTTGTTTTGAATTAAATCCAGTATATGATCTTGAAAGTGAGGTTATCTCAGATCAGTGTGTCAAATTTTAATCGAACAAATTCGAGAAATAAAGATCTGAATTTTAGCAAAAATGTCGCTAAAATCTGACTTAAAACAACTATTAAAACCGTATTATTTAATCAATATCATCTTAAGTTTATCTTATGTTATATTAAAACGTCTACCGGGTGTCTGTAATTATTTATTTCAAGTGGAAGATTGCGAATTTGATGGGGTGAATTTACAAATTAATACCATTTATTTCCAAATAAAATCCATTCAATTTTAGCGTGAAAGTGAAATTCTATTCTTTCTATTGATCGTCATCATGATACGTACAAGAAAATCGGGAAGTTTGTCGATGATTAATTATCTATCGTCGAGTTTTATTTATACGAAAGTTGCTAATTTGATTTTATGGTTCAATGCTGATTTCCTCATGGGTATCATCTATGGTATTATTTTTATATGTAAGTTAATTGGAATATAGAGGCGTTGAAATTGGAACGTACAACTTTAATTGATTCATACCGGATGTAGAACGATATTTCATAGTTGGCTATGTTCCAGTTACGTCAAATGTAGAAAAAACATAGCCAACTATAGATGAATGTCACTGATAATATTCCATAGTTGGCTATGACTTGGTTAGGTTAATGATTGTGAAGTATGAAACAAGCTGCGACTCTATTTACCAAAACCATGGCCATCTGGACGATATATTGTTAAAGACTGTTGTTTGTGTCAAATATTTTTTAAATATGAAACTAGCTACGACTCCACTTACCAAAGCATAGCCAACTAGAACTTTGGCGGTATGTTACAGTTGACTGTGCCTTGGTTATGTGAAATTTTGGGGGATAATGAAATAAGCTACGACACTGTTCACCAAACGCATAGCCAACTAAATGAAATTTCATTGATACGGCTATATTTTGAAATATAACACAAGTTACGACTTTGTTCACTAAAGGCGTAGCTAATTAGATGAAATATTTCACAATATGAAACAAGCTAAGACTCTATTCAATAAAGACATAGCCAACTAGATCGCTTTCTAACGAAATTAGATAGTTGGCTAGATTTTAGTTACGTCAATGTTGTAAAGTATGAACCAAGCTACGACTCTATTTATCAAAAGCATAGCCAACTATACATATACCTAGTTGGCTGGTATTTCACAGTTGGCTATTATTTTGGTTACGTCAAATGTTGTGAAAGATGAAACTAGCTACGACTCCATTCGCAAAATCATAGCCAACTATAGGTGATAAATCCTTGAACATCACTTTGACGGTATTTCACAGTTGGCTATGTGAAATTTTGTGAAATATGAAACAAGCTACGACATTGTTCGCCGAAATCATAGCCAACAAAATCAAATGTCGTTGATATAGTTGGCTATAAAATAAAATATTTCAGAATATGAACCAAGCTACGACTCTATTTATCAAAACCATGGCCAACTGGATGATATATTGTTGAAAAGAGTTGATTGTGTCAAATGTTTTTAAAATATGAAACTAGCTACGACTCCATTTACCAAAAGAATAGCCAACTAGATGATATATTTTTGACGGTATTTCACAGTTGGTTGTGCCTTGGTTATGTGAAATTTTATGAAATATGAAATAAGCTACGACACTGTTCACCAAACTCATAGCCAACTACATTTAGTCATGTCATTGATATAGTTGGCTATATTATGGTTTATATCAAATGTTTTGAAATACGACACAAGTTACGACTCTGTTTACCAAAGGCGTAGCTAATTAGATGAAATATTTCACAATATGAAACAAGTTACGACTCTATTCAATAAAGACATAGCCAACGAGATCTCTTTCTGACGATATTAGATAGTTGGCTAGATTTTAGTTACGTCAATGTTGTAAAGTATGAACTAAGCTACGACTCTATTTATCAAAAGCAACTACCTAGTTGGTTATTATTGGTTGTGGAAGATGAAACAAGCTACGACACTGTTCACCAAGCATAGCCAACTAAATGAAATGTCGTTGATATGGTTGGCTATATTTTGGTTTATATGACACAAGTTACGACTCTGTCTACCAAAGGTGTAGCCAACTAGATAAAATGTTTCAGAATATGAACTAATCTACGACTCTATTCAATAATATAGCCAACTAGATCATACACATATCTTGATGATCTGATGATTATAGTTATGTCAATGTTGTAAAGTACGAACTAAGCTACGACATTATTGATTAGAAATATGGCCGACTAGATTTTAATCAAAATTGTTTTGTTTTAGTGTGTGCTCTATTGTTTCCCGAACCGACATATTCTGGACCTGATAATGTTATCTATTTTCGTAGTTTACAATCATTAGATGAGGAATTAATAAAACAAACGAATAACTATTGGTTGATAACATTTTATACAATGTGGAATCCGAGTTGTATAAATTTTGCACCAATATTTGCCAAATTAAGTACCGAATATTGTTTCGATAATTTATTACGTTTTGGTAAAATCGATATTGGCCGTTATCCGGATGTTGCAAAAAAATATCACATCAATGATAGTAGTTTAAGTAAACAATTGCCAACGTTAATTTTGTTTTTAAATGGTAAAGAATTGATAAGACAACCGACAATTGATAGTAAAGGTAATGTTGGTAAATTTTTTTTTAATTATGAAAATATTAAAATGGCATTCGATTTGAATAATTTATATGAACAATGTAAGAAACAATTGAAAACGATAATAACAACGAAAAAACACAACAAACTTGATTAAATTTGTTGCTGTATCATTGGAAACGTATCGAAAATTATTCGTTCATAACCTAGAATATTGTTTGGTTATCATTAATTTAGTTTATACTGTATTTATTTTACATTAAAACAATCGAACCTATTTTTATTGCAGTTTTAATTATCATAATTGGCTGTGGATGTTGAACGTATGTCTATTTCTTATTCCAAACATCGGTAATACAGATTACTATCGCAATTACCGACAATTGTCGAATAATACTCGGATAGTAATCTGCTTTATCGACAAACAGTTGAAGTATGAATCGATTTATGTTAAAATCACAGCTTACTGTGTTCAAGATTACCACAGCATACCAGATACAGACTGTTCCACGGTGTATTTTACCTCGTAGTTGGCTGTGTATTTAATCGATAGAGTCGTAGATTGATTCATACTCGATTCAATTGAACATTTAAACACAGCCAACTGTTGAAAAATCGTTGTACACTCCGTAAAAAAATACGATTCAACAATAACGCCAATTTCGTCCAGATTCGTTATTAAATTCCGAAAAAATCATAAATTTATTTGGAAAATTGTAAACGTATCGAAAACCGTTCGTTTATAACCTAAAATTTTGTTTGGTTATCATTCATTTAGTTTACACTGTATTTATTTTAAATTAAAACAACCGAAACCATTTTTATTGTAGTTGGCTGTGAATGTTGAACGTATGTCTACTTCTTATTCCAAATATCGGTAATACGGATTACTGTCACAATTACCGACAATTATCGATAAGCTCGGATAGTAATCTGCTTTATCGACAAACAATTGAAGTAAGAATCGATTTATGTTAAAATCACAGCTTACTGTGATCATACCCGATACAGACTGTTCCACGGTATTTTACCTCCTAGTTGGCTGTGTATTTAGTCAATAGAGTCGTAGATTGATTCATACTCGATTCAATTTGACATTTAAACCCAGCCAACTGTTGAAATATCGTTGTACAGTCTGTAGAAAAATCAACGATTCAACGATAATTGTAAACCTATCGAAAACCGTTCGTTTATAACCTACAATTGTACTGAAACAACAATTCATAGTTGGCTATGTATTTAATCACTAGCGTCGTAGATTAGTTCACACTTTAAAAAAACTTGACATTTAAGCACAGCCAACTAGAGATTAAATATTGTACACTCTATACAAAAATTCGGCTAAATCTGGGTAACCGTACTGAAAATCATTCGTTAATAACCTAGAATTTTATTATCGTATTCATTTGAGTTTACACAGAATGTACAAGAATATATCACATCATAGTTGGCTGTGTTTTGATTAAATTGACATTTATTCACAGCCAACTATAGAAATGTACACTCTTGGACAAAAATCTACCATTCAACCAACATAGCTTTGGCAACCTCTTTAGCTTTGATTTTATCGAACAATTGCTCAACGATAGTCAGAGCGAATTTGGTCGCCGTACCCGGTCCACGGCTCGTTATCAAATTGCCATCGATCACCACATCATCTTGATGGTACTTGTATTGGCCGTTCTCCACCATTTGTGGTTCCATGGCCGGATACGATGTGACATTACAACCGACACAAATACCGTGCGCTTTCAATGCAGTCGGTGCCGCACAAATCGCCGCAATTAAACGTTTCGCCTGCTCCTGTTGTTTCAATAAATCGCCGACAATCTTCGATTTGATCATCTGTTCGGTGCCACCCAAACCGCCGGGCATTACAATGACATCGTACGGTACTTTACTGGGCGCTTCGTCGATCGACAGATCCGGCACAAGTTTGATGTTGCGGCTGCACAGGATGGGTTGCCCATCCGGGATACCGGCGATGTAAACGTCCACCTAAATTTGAGGTTGGAATTTGATATTAACAACAACAAAGTGGTATTCTTACACCGGCTCGCCGCAGTACATCAATGGAGGTCACAGCCTCCATTTCTTCGCTGCCAGTACCGAGGAAAACTAGGGCACGTTTTGTTGACGGCATTTTCTTGGGGATGATTGTGAGATTCCGGGTTGTTGTGACAGAAATCGGGATGATTCTAGACAAATACACTGACATTTCAAGGTTAAATCGATGATCCAATTGTATTGTTGGTTGCCTATACCAGGAAACCATCAAGATTCAAATCGATTTGAAGGTCTACTAAATGGCCGTACGTGATTATGCACGTTGTGACGTCAAAGAGATATAAAATTGATTTTGTGTATTGTTGATTGCCTATATTAGGAAACATCAAGATTCAAATGGATTTGAAAGGTTTACTAAATAGTAATATTGTGACCTTGCACTTTGTGACGTCAAATGGATATAAAATGGAAAATCGAGAAGAATTTGATGGAATAAAAATCACTAATTTTCACGAATTAAATTCCTTACGAATCTAGTAATTTTATTTATATTTAGTTGGTACTGCAATTGAATTATCACGTGATTGTAACAATTGTACTTCTAGATCATTGGTTGTTTTGAAATTTCGCTCCTTTATTTAAAACCGATTGTTTTGTTTTTAATGCCGTATTGTTGGTTAATTGGTTATTTTCAAATTTTGCGCCATTATAGACAACCAATGAGTTTTCTTCTAAATAAAACTTATATTCGTGTAATATAACCTCATTTTATACCAAATACTGTATTGTTGGTTGCATAACTGAAGTAAACTAACTTAATTAAAAATTAAAGGGCAGAGAGTAGCTGTGAGATTTTTAACCGGCAAAAATGTGAATTTCTAACTGGCGATTTCTCGCTTATCCTTGGGACTACAGCAACCGGAAATAGATTTTTGGAAAGAACATTTCTTATAGCTTCTAACGGTTATTTCTGTTTTCCAAAATAATGATACAAATTTGAATTACAAACGAAAATTTAACAATATGT
>JACDRP010001088.1:0-13903 GCA_013841185.1 Hycleus phaleratus | reverse complement strand
AATTTTGAATGAAACGCCAATTTTCGCCACAGTGGCGCTGTTTACCTAAACAATCTTAAATTATTTGTTCGGTTGGCAACAGATTTTCCACCAATTTAACAAAAAACCACACTATTCCTCNTTAGAATAAATTTGTACATTGTCATTGGTCGATATTTGGCGCAATATTTGAATCCATCATTCTAACTGGTTACAATAAGGCGCGAAATTTAAACCCATTAAATTAATACCAGTTCAACTGCTGTAATTGCTTGAATTTGCGCGCCAAATTTTTTTACAGAATTGTCTAGTAAAATTTGTATCCTAACGTTGGTAGCATCAGCGAACTAAATCATTATTTTCCTGTTGAACTCAAATTTTAAGTTTCTAAACGTGTTTTCTTCTTATTTTTAATCAATTTTGTTTTCGAAATCTTTCTTTACGTTTTTTGCTCAACTTTTATTACGAACATCGTTTCGCTGACATTTTTTTACTACTGTTTATTTGAAATTTCCCGCTTTGAACCAATTTTATAATTCATTGTTACTAGATCACTAGATTTATTAGATTCTTGATTTTTTAGCGACTAGTTACCATGACAACGTTTCAAACATAACTTCTATCTCACTCTTTACAATTCCACCATTACTATGGTAATTTACCTCGCAGTTGGCTATGATTTAGTTTTTAAGTGTCGTAGATTGCTTCATATGTTACTAAATTTGATTATGCAAGTATTTGAAGAAAACCACGACAACTGCGAGATAAATAATTGTCGTATATACACTAAAAAGTGATTGTCAGTATCTAACGTAGTCATGGTAATCAATTGCCGAAAAGTTACAGAATACCACTAGAACTCACCCTGCATTCCTTTTATTATTTTCAATGATTACATTTAATAATTTTCCTGTTGCTGTTGTTGTCGATGATGGCGGTGGTGGTGGTGATGTTGTTGTCGTTGTTGTTGTTGATGTTGTTGTTGTTGTTGTCGAATTTAACGATTCATTAAAATAATTATTGTTATTTTGTGTATTATCATTATTGATAAAATCTTCTAATTGTGAGAAATCTAATGCTTCATTATCTATACCATTAACGAAATCCGATGTACTACGTCCTTTTGAAAAAAAATCTAATTTATTTTATTAAATAATTGATTAAATTAATTGAATAAATAAATAAATAAATAAATAAATAAACAAAAAAATCAAGTCAACTTGGATTTTGAATAACAAAAACAAAGTAAACTTGATTTTCATCTCAACGTTGGCTCTGGATTTGAGATCGTAGGACATAACTTAATTCATATTCTACTGTTCACAGTTGGCTATGCCTCACAGATTACTTCATAATTTATTAATTTTCACATTTACCAGCGCAATCTACGACAGTGCATAATCAAGACAAAGCCAACTGCAAAATATTGTAGTATTTAGTACAAAATTTAACAAATGTTATCTGTATTATCAACAAATAGCCGAATTAAGCTACGACATATACGAATCAAACAAATCAACAGCCAACTATTATCATTTTACACCCCATATCAAATTATTAAATTTACAAAAACTAAATTTAGTCGACTGTTTTCCATTAATATTGTGGTTTTTGAATCTCAAAGAGGAGCTAATTTTGTATTTTTTTTACAATACAACAATAATTTATCCTTGTTTATGTTTATACCACGCTATTCATCTTCGCAGTAGCCTATGACTTGGCTACGTACATCAGTTTCTTGTTTCAACTAAATAATCTGCATTATCGACACTCTATTGAAACAAGAGCATGTCGGTAATGCAGATTGTAGTGTTGAAGTAAGAAGCTGCTCTACGTTCACAAAGTCATAGGCTACTGCGAAGAGCAATAGCGTGGCACACATGGTATTATTGTGCTTATTCTAGATTTTGTTTCTTGTCATAGATAATTTGATTCTGTCAATAATTATTATACCACAGTAATTTACCTCGCAGTTGGCCATACCTTGGTCACGTAAGGTCGTAGATTAGTCTATATATCATTCAATTTGTGTCTGAATAAAGCTACGACACTATATATCAAAAGCAAGGACAATTGTTGGGTCACACCTCATATACAGGATGTCCAACGGTAATCTAACTGTCCCTTAGTTACCTACTATCATCGATTAGTTATTATCTCAGTATACATTTTTCAAATGGCTGAACAAAGCTACGACACTTACAACTAAAGCATGGCCGACTACTGCTGTCCCATTTATAAAATCAACGAAATTTCAATACGATAATCTAGTCGTCTGTTTTCTATTGCTAATGTGATTATTTTAATAATAATCCAGTGACTCTTATTTATGTGATTGTTCTTGTTTTTGGTCTTATTTTTTGCCAAAAACAACTTGATTCTGTCGTCAAGTTAACAATTATTATTGATAATTTATTTTGTAGTCGACCATGCCTTGGTCACGTCGTGTCGCAGATTACTTCATACTTAATTAGATTCGACCGAACAAAGCTACGACAGTAGATACCAAATACACGGCCAACTAAGTTAGTGTGGCTACCTCATTTTACAACAAGAGTTGGTTGCACTTTGGTTGTGTAGTTTCATAAATTAGTTCATTTAAATGTCTTTTGTTAATGTGTTTTTAAAGTGGACGAACAAAGCTACGACACTATGCAACTAAAGCATGGCCAACTACCACCAAATCTGTCTCTTTTTAAACGATAATCTATTGACTTTTCTTTATATTTTGTGTTCTATTTTTTGATTGTTTCTCATCATAGATGACTTGATTCTGTCTACGTGTAAACAATAATTAATGAGCTACAGGGTGTTTCGCCCCAAAGAAAAAATAATTCTATCTCTTTTTAATAATAATCTAGTGACTTTTGTTAATGTTATGATTGTTCTTTAAAATTTTGTTTCTTATCATAGATAACTTGATTCTGCCTTCTTAAAGGACACTATTTTATTTTGCAGTTGGTCATACTTTAGATGAAAACTTAAAAAAAATAATCAAAAAATCAAGCTACGACACAAAGTAACCAATGCATGGCCAAGTATGAGATGAAATAGCGTTGCACACCCTGTACTTTCAATAGGTCTCCTGATTTGTAAGTCTCATGGATAACTTGATATCATTTTTCTTCCACCACAGGTACTGTGATTTTTTATTTCAAAATCACAGTTAAATTGATTTTGTCTATAAAATGTAATCAATTATTTTGAACAACCTGTTGTCAGAGGGGATGGTGGTGGTTGTTTGATTTCGAAAATATTTATAGATCGGTTACCGTGGTTATATTCGATAAATAATCATATTTCAACTCCCCTTCTTATCATCGTTGACTAAATTATTGACTAAACAAAAACCACCCCCACCCCCTATTTCTATCTGTATTAACACTATTATTATTATTATTATATTACTGAAAAAAAAGAATCGTAAGTAGTGGAAATTTATAAGAAAGAATTAGAGAAAAATGTATTAATCAAAAATAATTTTAATTAACTTTCTAATTAATTATAATTGGAAAAAATTTAATATTTTTAAATCACACTTTCGATATAACCACGATTTTCACCTTTTTTCTCCCCCTTTCCTTTCCCTTCACGTTGACTCTTATTTCTTGTTCTTTCGTTTTTAATTAAATACTAAAATAAATCTAGTGACTATTGGAAAAACAATTGAAATTATAGTAGTAAATATCGAGTCACCATTGATAAACAATTGATGTTATGTATGCAAATACGAATGGAATAAAACAAACGACAAATACCTGGTATACTACGATGTCTAACCTCACGACGATCATCCATATCCCAAAATTCCATAATTAATCAAATTAATTACACCCTCGCTTACAAAAATAATTGTCTTCAAAAACAAATCAAGTCATCTCTTCTATTATTTACTCGTTTGCCTGATACGAAAAAAAAACCACCCCTTATTATTTACTCGGATTTTTAACAAACACAAACTGTTGCAATCTGACGGCAATTTTCCAACTGTAATTTCAGTTTCATGGATAAAAATATTTTAAATCCCCACTATTAATAAAACTACCCCCTTTTAGAAATAACGTTGAATAGATCGCCATCACTCTGATTCTAGTGAAAAACTATAAACACGCCTACTTTATATCGGTTGCTAGGTAACAAATCTACCCTTCTAGACAATTCACCAATCGTATGGTGGTTTTATGGTGGTAATAGGGTGGAGTTTAATTTACTAGCAATTCTTATCGAATCATTTTAGCCCAAATTTTGCCAATTTCTTTTCAATAACAATCAATTCTTTTATTATTATTACGACTATTATTATTACAATTTTTATAGTAAAGCAAAAATCGAGTGATCTATGATTCTTTTATTTCTATTGTCGTTTATTCCATAGTAAATCTTGGCCTACTAGATTTCCATATAAATTTCCAAAATTCACAAACTACTATGAAAATAGTGGAAATTTCCAAGGATATCTTTGATGTTAATCATTATGATAACGATATTGATAAGACAGTAGAGAAGAAAAACTACTCGTTGACAACTATAAGTTTGATCGATATTAAAATAAAGATTTCAACCCCTTCTACAACTTTCCACCCTCTAATAAATCAACCTTATACAAGAAAAAGAAACGTTTTTTTCCAACAGAATAGCGGAAAAAAAAACAAATGAAATTCTATTAAACGTCGATAAAAAAAGAATTAATCGGAATCTAGTCAGTGAAAGCTCAGTCAACGAAAATAAAACAAAACAAAAACACAAAAGACAATTGAAAGTTATATGGTGGGCACAAAAAATTCAACGTAATTCGGATTTTTTTGGGGTAGAATTATGATAGAATTTTGGGGTGAAGAACAACACCACCTGTCCGGTGATAGGGGTGTGTTCTAATGTATCGATAAATGGAACAATTAGGAATGTTTAAAATTTAATGGGGGGGTGGAAAAAAATTAACAAACAGGCTGTATTTTATGGTTCAATGAAGCGGAAAATTATTGTTGATATTGAAACGAACATTAATCGAGAGGGTTGTACGGAATTATCAACGATACACATGAAAATTGTTTTCAAAATTTAAAAAACATCAAAAATTTTGCGCCTTCGAAATAGACAACCAATTATACACAAAAATCAAACTTCATTTTATTGTTAATTTTCGAAATTAATTAAAAAATAGAGCCCTATAATTATCAAGTTTTATCGATTATTTTTGTTTAATTTCAAAATTTTATATCAAAATTGAAAAATTAAAGTTTTCTATAAAAATAATTTGTTTGATTTTCTGTCAAAAACACCAATTATTTTCTAATATTATAATTCCATAGTCTATTGGATTATTTCTGTATATTACTATTCGTCTTATTCAGGTATATTTGCTCTCAGTTAGCTATCTATTAACGACGCAATGTCGTAAATTGGTTCATATTTTACTCACTTTAATCGATTTTCGTCGACTTTGATTATTTAATTTGGAAAATTAACAAATAAAAAAAATTGCTTAATTATCTGTCAAAGGTACCAATTATTTTTTAATTGTATACCTAAATTCATAGCCTATTTGATTATTTCTACCAGTATATTTCTTATACAGGATGCCTAAAATTGACTGTGACTATCATTACGTAGTGTCGTAGCTTTATTCGAACATTTAAACGCAAACGTCAAATTTAATAGAATACGCACAAAATTACGATTCTATGAAACCAATTCTGAAATGACAAACGGTTCAACGCCCTGTAATTAACCAAAATTATAAAAATTAAAACGCTCCAAGAGTAGGCAACCTAATATACCCCTTAAATGTAAAAACCCAAATTAACTATAATTGCCGAACTTAAATTAAAAATGATTATTATAATTATTATAACAGGATAATTAGATATTTTTGGTAAATTTGAAATATTTAAAACTGGAAAACTGAAAAAAAATAACAGATTACAGTTTTCTGTAATAACAATTTTTTCTGTCAAAACCATCAATTGTTCCTTAATTTTGCAAATTCATAGCCTATTAGATTATTTCGATTATGATACAAGTTTTACAACGGTATTTCATCTCAGAGTTGGCTGTGTCTTAGTTGTATAGTGTCGTAGATTGGTTCATCATTCACTACATCTGACTTTGTTTCAGGTGTCCGAAATAAGCTACAATGCTACGTAATAATAAGTCACAGCCAACTTTGAGATTGATTACAGTTTCCTACAATCACCACTTATTGTATTTTCTGTTAAAACCATCAATTGTTTTTCAATTGTAGAAATTCATAACCTGTTATTATGTCTTTATTATTATTAAAACCATATTTGATCTCAGAGTTGGCTGTCTTAGTTTCTTAATATCGTCGTGTCGTAGATTGGATCATACTTTATTACACTATTACGCAATGACAGGCACAGCTAACTTTGAACACTCTATAAATGCACTTTTTAATGCATTGTAGATAGGCAACCAAATATACAACTTAATCTAAAAGTCCAAATTCTTTAAAATTGTGGAAATTAAATAAAAAATTGGGCTATATTCGACAAAAGGTTGACAATTTACATAAATTTCGATTGTTAAACATTGGAAAATTCAAAGAAAATTAACCAATTACAGTTTCCTGTAATGACCACTTGTTGGATTTTCCGTCAAATACTTCAATTGTTCTTTATAATTATTCTATAATCGCATAGCCGACTAGATTATTATTATTACTATTATTATTAATCGACATTTCTCGCTATTATCCAACAATAGTACAAAATAATAATAATAATAATAATAATAGTTGATAGTACTAGTAATAATGATAATAATTGTGATAATATCAATGTCCTCCCCCTCTTATTATTCTTCTTCGTTGTCTTCACCGAACACAATTTATTCAATTTATTTTTGTTAAATTCAACAACAATAGCCGTGAATTTATTAATAATCTTATCAAACACACTCACCAGATTCATGTTTATTCGAATTAATCGAAAACAATTAATTAATTAAATTAACAAATTAATCGACAAATTTAGGTTGTAATTCTATCCTATTTCTAATCAACAACCACTCACCTAGAATTGCCTGCAAAGCCAAATCGGCACTAACATCCATTTTTCTCACACAGTTGGATTAATTAATTTTTGGGGAATACCAAATAATTCCCCCTCATTTTCATCAAAATCGACCGACAAGCACGCGAAAAACTATCGTGATCAAGTTAGTTGGAGTGAAAATTTTCGAAACAAATGAATGAAAACTTTCAAAACAATACACACACATACACAAACATATACACGTATAGACATAAGAAAAACCTACGCACACTAGATGAACGAGTAGAGAATTGGAAACGTCAAAAAAAAAACATGACACGTTCTTTGACAGATGACGGTTGAAATAAATAAAATTCCCCTAAATTTAATGAAATTTTAATGAAAATTGTTTAAAGAAAATTATCGAACATTTCGGAAATAATTCAAATTTCTACCTGTTATCACACAAATTGATAAATTAGTATTTGATAAAAGATTCAAATAATCAATAATAGAGTGCGTTGAGTCTTGTTAACAATCCGTCGAATAGATGGCGCAACTTTCGATTCAAACAACATTCATTCACAACTAACCAAATCGATTACTATACAGCCCGTTTATAAAGGCCAGTAGAGTTTACTATATTGAACATATTTAAAATAAAGTACGAATTATTTGGCCGACTGTATTGTGGATTGACCTAAAGACAGCTGTTTACGATTTTGTGTTGCAATAATGGCCGACAGGTCTTGCCATGTTTTGTAGTAAAACAAATGACAAAAAAAAAACAAAAACAAAACAATTGAAATTATTTAATTATTGTTATTATTAATAAAAAGTGACATTATTATTATTACTATTATTATTATTTAATTTAAACCTAATTGATTAAATTGAGATTGAAAAAATAAAAAAATGTGTGTGTAATTTTGTTTGAAATCGTATTGATATAATCAAGTTATCGCAGAGGAAACAAAACAATAACAACAATAGTGTTTTGCTTGATTTTCTTTTGTTTTTTTCTCTTAACTTCGTTAATATATTTAATTAAATTATTAATTTTATGAAGTCATTGAGTTAATTAGAATTCGACAAATATTTATAAAGATTTGATGTGATTTTTTGATGTCTTTTTATTGGAACGAATAGTGTAAGTTGTCTTTGATTTTATGTATTTATTTCGATTTATTATAGGCCATTTTTTTTAAATTATCGTTAATTTTACAATTTAAACAAATGTTTATTATTTTATTGTTTATTTACTTGAATTATCGAAATTTCGGGGGAACCATAGGGGGTTGTGGTTTTAATGAAATTTTAAGTTGGTATTGGCCGCTTGATGTGGCAAAATGGCGGTATTTTCAAAGTTGCCATTTTTAAATTTGAGGTTAAATAATTGATTTTCACCATTAAATTTATCAGTGGAGGATAAATTCTTAGTTTAGTTCAGTAAATATTTTATTTGAATTGATTTGAAGTATCAAAATTTCTAAGGAATTCTGTATGTATTCTTATTTTAATAGAATCTTAGATTGACTTGTGTCTAAAGTGGCGAAATGGCGATATTTTTAAACTGTATGGTTACAATTGGCGTAAATTAATTGGCCTTAAATTTGTTTAAATTTATTAATAGAGGGCAAATTTTAGGGAAATTACGGTTTATTTTCTAATTATATACAGTAAATATTGATTTATTAATAAAGTTCTATTGAAATTCGTGGATAATCCCCTAGGGGATTATCAATAATGTGTATTCTGACTTTTTCGCAATTTTAAGTTGGTATTGTTGGATTGACGTGTCTAAGGTGTCGAAATGGCGGTACTTTTGAATTTGATCATCTTTAGTGTTATCATTTGAGGTTAAATGGTTATATAATTTGATTTTCATGCTTAAATTTATTAATTAAATTAAGTTAAATTTTTAGTTAATAACAGTAAATATTTGTTAATTAATATATTTGTTTATTTTGAAATTAATATAATTTCTGGGATGTTTGGATTTTTATGAAGTGCTAAAGATGGCAGTTTTTTCCATTCAATTAGAGGGCAAATTTTAGCGTAATTGTGGTTTATTTTTTTATTTAATGCCAGTAAATATTTTGTGAATTTTGAAATTAATAGAATTTCTGGAGATTTTTTGGGGTATTCGGATTTCTACGAAATTTTAAGTTGGTATTGATGGATTTATTGTGTCTAAAGTGCCAAAATGGCGGCATTTTTGAACTCTATAATTATTCTTTTGATGACATAATTGAAATTAATTAATAATTCAGCGTTTTTCTTTGTTTAAATTTATTTTTAGAAGGCAAATTTTGACGAAATTACGGTTTTTTTTTTTAAGAAATGCTGGCGAATATTTATTTGGTAATTAATAAATTTGTGTACTTTGAAATTACCAAAATTTTCTAAAGGGNTACTTTGAAATTATCAAAATTTTCTAAAGGGGGGATTTTCTGGGGCAATGTGATTTTTATGGAATTTTATTTTGCTATTGGTGCCAAATATGGCGATATTTTAAAATTTTATCACCATTGGTGGCAATTAACCTTTCTCGCTGTTTATTTGTTTAAATTTATTTTTAGAAGACAAATTTAAACGAAATTATGGTTTATTCTTCAGTTACGTAGGCTAAATATGTGTCAGCTAATTAATTAATTTCTTTATTTTGAAATTGTTAAAATTCAAACGACTTTTTGGGGTAATGCGATTTTAATAAATTTTAAGTTGGTATAATTGGATAGATGTGTTTACAATGCCAGAAGGCGGTATTTTTAAATTTTTTCAATATTATTGTCGAAAGTTAATTAATTAACATTATTATTTGTTTTAATTTACTATTAGAAGGTAAAATTTAGCACAATTATGGTTTATTTTTCAACTAAATCCAATTAAAATTCATCCACCAAATGTGAGATCTTATTTGAAAAAAAATCACTGGTTTTCGATAAAAGCGCCAAATTTTAAAATAACCAAAGGTCGAGAAGCAAAACAATGCTTCTATTAAGGTCAAGTGATAGTTTAATTGCAATGCCAACCAAGTATACATAAAGATACTATACACGGTACTCGGAGGTAATTGAATCTTGACGAGAACCTAACAAAACAAAATTTCCCAAACGTGTCTGCCAAAAAGTAGGGAATTGTAAAAAATGAGATTGGTACAGTAGAGTTTTAGTGACGTAGTAGATGGTCACGTGATGTAAACAATGCAAAAAATTTAAAATCTTAACCTCAATATTTATTTGCAACCGGTAAGTTGTACGTTGTTGGTTGTTTTTAAATTTTTGATTGCCTGTGATTCTTCATTTAGTATTGTGTATTTATATCGTTTATTTGTATTTATATCCCTTTATAAATACGTCTAGTAACTTTTCTGTCAAATGAAAAATTCAACTACCTCCGTGTACCGACTATAGATTTGTAAGGGATTAAATTCGTGAAAGTTAGGGACTTTTATTCCGTCAGGTTCTCACCAATCTTCCATCAAGTGAGTAAATTTAGTGGATAGGTTTGTTTTGTTTTGAAATTATGAAAATTCCAGTGGATTCTCTGGGGTATTGGAATTTTCAAGAAAATTCAAGTTGGTATTGTTGAATAGATGTGTCTGAAGTGCCAAATTGGCGGTGTTTTCAAAATTGAACACTATTGATCTGATAATTACAGTTTATTGCTCAACTTATTATAGTAAATATTTGTGAACTGATAATGTTCTCTTTTTTTAACTACATATCAAACTTTCTGTAGTAAATTTAGTGATATAGTGAAAAGTGTTGAGCCTACTTATTGAAAAATAGTAGAAAGGTGGGAAATTTAAATAAATAATAATAGAATACAATAATAGAAAACATAAAATTTAAAGTTGTTGATCTATAAACAAATGAGTATCGTTTAGTTCGTCAGTGATACCAAAGTAAGGTTATAAACTTTACCGTACGTTTCTGTATAAATGTTATTAGTCCTTGAACTATAAGGTTGGCAATAAATTCAAAACTTTAGGTTTACAGTAGGGAGACTTTACGAAATTTCATGTTAGTATCGATGATTTGATGTGTCAAAAATGCTAAAGATGGCGGTAATTCTAATTTATTAATTTGCATAAAAGTTGAACTAAATTAATTTTGAGAGGTAATTAAATTAGTTAAAGGAATTTAATTTAAACCACTTTTTATCTATTTGAATTGATTTATTTTATTTCTTAATTGAAAACAAGAAATATTTGTTTCTTTGTGTATTTATTATAAAATTACAAAAATTTTGTTGCAAATTTAAGGATTTTTATAATTTTTATAAAACTAGGTTTAAAATGCTACAAACTTAAAAATTTTGCGCACCACTAAATTCGTACACTAGGGGATTTTAATTTGGTTTTGTTGCAAAAAATGAATGTAAACTGTCAAATAGTAGCGCCAAATTTAAACCATTTTGTTTAATAATTGTTTTAATTTACAGCAACAATGGGTGAATCATCGAAAAAAGAACGCAATTTTACAATAAAAATCGATTTAAATGTTGATCAAACAACAACAAAACAACACCAGCAACAACAACAACAACAACAGCCAAAATTAGAAATACAATCACCAAAAACACCAACATTATCACGGAAATTGAAAGCAATCAGTTTAGATTCATCCGATCAAACAACAAATAATCATCAAATGACAAACAATAATAATAATAGTAGCAAAAAACAACATTTAGATGTATTGAATCGTGATTTTATATCAATGCCGAATACACCAAAACGACAAATTAAATATAAATCGTGCGAATTCAATGATAACCTCAATAATGACATTAATAATGATGATGACGATGATGATGATGATGATTATGGTTGTTGTAGTAGTAGCACAAATAGTGGCGGTAGCAGTACTAATAATCTAATAAATCACAACAATTATGATAATATCGAAAATAATAGTAATAATAATATTGATAATAATAGGGCAATAACAACAACAACATTACTACCGAATTTTAGCACGAATTTAAAGAAATTCGCATCAAATTCCAGTATAAGTGGCTCGCAAACGTTAAAAACACTACCAGAAGTTATGACATTACACGATTTTAATAATGACATCAAAATAATAAATCGTGTTAATGAGCAACCCATTAAAATTAAAGCTAAAGGTCTACTAGAAAGACGCGGTAGTAATGCAAGTTTAACTATAGATTTAAGCGGTTCAAATTCAAATATTTGTGAAAGTAATAAAACAACAACAACAACAAAAACAACAACGACGACGACAACAACACGGTCTTCTATAACGACATTTTCGCGTTTAAACACGGCCAAGAGTGTATCAAATCTAAATTTAACAAGTTTCGGTGGTAGTACTAATGGTAGTAATCATTATTGTTGTAATTGTAAACAACAACAACAACAACAGGAACAACATGAACAACAGGAACAAGCGGCACAAAGGCGTAAATCACAGGAGACGTGTAATAATTGTACGATCTACGAATTTGAACCGAGTAAATTCGGGCGTATTAATAAATGCCTGTCAACAACACGAATAACCCCAACAACAGCAACAACAACAAAGAGGTGTGATTGTAATTGTGTTAAATATCGACGGAAATCGCTATCGAATGAGAATTTGTACGTGCCGTTGAGGGGTTGTTGTCAAATCACTGGCAGTAATGGTTTTTTGAATCATAATACAACAACAAAACAATATTATAGTAATTTTAATAGTAATAATAGTAATAATAAGAATTATCGAAGGGCCCATTATCCACGACAACCAGATCTGGAGACTTTAACACTATCAGAAGATTTTAAAATTCATCTACAGAACGTGCAATATTTACAAACGGCCGGTAGTGTATTGAGTATTGATGATTTACGATCAGCGTGTGAGGTGAGTTGCTGTTTTAACCTCAAAAGTTTTCGTTGATAGTTTTAAGAGTCTAGCTCGCAGAAGAATCGAAATATCTCAAAAATTGCAAAAGATATTGGAATGGTAGATGTTTTATTCGATTCTAAATACGAGTTTACACCTTTCTGGCCCTTTAACATTTCGAAAATTCGATTGGATTTTCGAAAAATGTCGAAAAACTAAGTTTTTTGTTCGAAAAAGTTCTGTTAGAGCATCTAAAATTACTTGTTGTGTAGTCATTGAAATTAAACCAAATAGAAATCGGTCGATAAAGGAAACTTGGGGCTACAGTTCTAACCTATACTTGTTTTGATTTTCTTTTCGATTATCCATAAAACAGCATTCAAAATTAGCTTATTGTTAGTAGTAATTGAGGTTAATTTTTGTTCTAATTCCGAATTTTCTTGGAACAGACCCATCTATTTTGTGGACCAAGAAATGCCCTTTCCAAGAGTTACCCACTTATTGTTCTTTTGATGGATTTTGTTGTTTTGGCCATCAAGCAACGACTTACGTTTTCACTATAATGTCACTTTATTTCAGATGTCACGTGTACCGAAACTGCATTCAGAATTCTGGGAGGTTCCATTGAATCTACAAGAGAAATCCTACGTACCCGGTAGTCATAGTAGGAATCGTTATAAAGGTGTACTACCAAATGAACATAGTCGTGTACATTTACCAGGACCACAAAGTTACATTCATGCTAATTATATACGGGTAATTATAAGAAGTTAATGATGGTAATTTATCTCACAGTTGACTATGATTTCGATTTTGGGTGTCGTAGATTAATTCATATTATAGCCAATTGCAAGGTGAATTATCGTTGTAGATATCATTCTATGGGTGTACAACGTAGCTTAGTGTCGTAGCTTAATTCGTTATCTGTTGATAGAAAAAATGCTACGACACTAAATTTGTAAGTTTCAAACCCATAGCTAATTACCACGGTATTTTATCTCACAGTTGGCTGTCTTTTGGTTATACAGGATGAGTCAGGGGTGGGTTGCTAGAATTATAGTATATTAAAAAACAAGT
>JACDRP010001087.1:0-13954 GCA_013841185.1 Hycleus phaleratus | reverse complement strand
CTTTATTTTAGATAATTGCTAAAATTTCGTGTGATCCTGATTCAAAATATTCAAAAATTTTGGAAATAACAGGGATGTAGAATTAAAACATTCCTGGTACAACTTCTAAATTATTTCGAATACCTCTCTCTTCTCATTTTACAATATTTTAATATTAAATTCTGAACAATTCAATAGTTTTCGTGTACAATTTTTAGTTTTTTACCAAAACTTTCGATTTATTTTGGATAAAAATATAACCAAAATTTCATGTGATTCTGATATAAATATTTTAAAATTTGTAAATGAGCCAAAGTAAGAGGAAAGAGAGAGAGAGAGAGTGAGAGAGAAGGGGGGAGTACAGAAAGACAATGTAACACGTTTAATCTACAATTACAACAATCCTGTTACAATTTTTCGAATACCTCCTTTCAGTTTTACAATAACCTAATATAAAATTTCTAAAAATTAAGTAATTTCGATCTATAATTCTAAGACTTCCATCAAAACTTTTGCCTCATTTTGGGTAATTGCTAAAATTTCGTGTGATCCTGATACAAATTTACAAAAATTTGGGAATAAACAGTGAAACAGAATTAAAACACCACTGGTACAGTTTCTAGATAATTTCGAATACCTCTTTTCATTTTACAATATTTTAATATAACATTCTAAACAATTCAAAAATTTTCGTGTATAATTTTTAGTTTTTTATCAAAATTTTCGATTTATTTTGACTAAATAATACTCAAAATTTCATGCGATTCTGATATTAATATTCGAAAATTTGGAAATGAGCCCCAAAATAAGATAAAAGTTAAAAAGAAGTATCGAAAGACAATTGAACACGTTTAATCTACAATTACAACACTCCTGTTACAATTTTTTCAAATACCTCCTTCTTGTTTTACAATAATCTAATATAAAATTTCTAAAAATTAAGTAATTTCGATCTACAATTCTACGAGTTCCATCAAAACTTTTACTTGATTTTGGATAATTTCCAAAAATTTCATGCGATCCTGATACAAATGTTCAAAATCAGGAGAAGAGCAATATAAGAGCCAACTAAAAGCATAGCCAATATTCTAGTTGGCCTTGTTTTGAAGTAGTGAAGTATGAACAAAGTTATGGCGCTACGTTCCAAAAGACAAGGCCAACTAAGAATAGACTACAGTAGTGAATCAGCCTGTATATATTTATAAAGTATAGGAATATGTGTATATTGTATATGAGAGTTTTTTTTTATATTGAATTCTACTCTTCAACAGTCTTTATCCCATATCCACATACGGCATAAGCGAATGCAAGGATGCAATAAAATAATGTTCTGCTTCACTGGTCTGTAGAGGAAGTCTTTGGTTGTTTTCTAATATAAAAGCTTATAAATACAATTCTTTTTATTAACCAACAACAAAAAAATTGACATTGTTATAATTTGTGTTTTCTCCACTTATAGTTACCCTTATTTACCACCCCATTATCACCCCCCATATTTATTACATTGTAACTCAAAAAAGAAACACCGAAGAAAATCAAAACTATTGTCGCATCTTCTTTACATTTCTATAGAAAGTTTCATAATGATCGATCGTTCAGCTTATGCAGCTATATGAAGTTATTTACGCCTTCAGATCAGGCAATATCCATTTTGTAATTTTATTTTATATCTGTTGTCGGCATATTGCATGTTCAATTTTAATTATTTCCCATTAAATATCAACATGTATAGAAAGAAAGACTTATAAAGTAGTCGTTTTACTGATCAATTTATGTATTAATGGTTAATGAGGAAAAAAAAACTATAATGTAGACTTAAATGCAATAACAAGACCCATTTCGGTAGAACGTACTGTATAAAATATACAATTGATTCTAAAAGTTGGCCTTTCGTTAAAATGTTGCGAATTATATGAATAAAGCTACGACTCTGTTAATATAACAATATTTCGGTGGGACGTTCTGTATATAGTTTTTATGGTACTAATAGTTGCCGTGTTTTTCGTTGCAGAATGTCGTAGCTTTGTTCGACAAATGTCAAATTTAGCTTTCATTACGTAGTATCGTAGATTGCTTCATCTTTTACTAAATTTGTCATTGAACCCATTTTTCAATTGTCTGAACAAAGCTACAACACGATATAGCTAACAAGATAAATTCGGTGGAACGTATTGTATAAAATTTATTCTTAAAGTTGGCTATGCCTTTAGTTACGTTGTTAAAATGCGGTAATTTCCATCTGAGTTGGCCATGATTTGCTCAAATAATGTCCTCGATTGGTTCATATTTTACTGAATTTGTCATTTGTTATGTCTGAATAAAGTTACGACATTACATATCGTGGTAAATTTCGTATAGGATAGATTCGATGGGATGTTCTGTAGAAAATCTATTAATTTTTCTAATGTTTTGTCGTTTAAGTGGGCTAAAAATTCGAATTTATTAAACAAACTTTAAGGTTTTAGGTGTTAGTAAATAGACATAAGTAATAGAAAAGTCAATTTTCATCTACACCTTCTATTTACTTAAGTTAAAGTCAATTTACATTAAATCACTTTCATGTAAAAGTCTACTGTTTTTAGATTTTGGAATGATTTAAATTACGCGCTTAAATATTGAATTTCTATTGGCTATTTTATAGCCAAATTTACACTGCTCAAAAATTTTAAATCAACCAATTGTTAATGAATAATCAAAATGTCCGCCAAAATGATTAACGTTTTGTTTTTGTTTTTTTCGGTAAATGGGTTATATTCGCGTTTTAAAAAAGTTACAAAAAGACATTTCAGATTATCCAACTTTATATTTCTAAAGTCACTAACATTTGATAGTGTTAACTTTTAATACCAACTTAAAATATTAATCTATCTTTTTTTTGTTTCACAAGTTAGTAACAAAGAAATCTAGAAACTTTTGATTCAGTAAATTGGTTAACCTGCCAAAATTTCGTAATGGCGACATTAATTGAGGTTAATGGACATTTTGACATTTTCAGGTGAGTACGACTTTAGTTTTTGTCATTTTTACAATTTTCTGATAATTCGGATAATTGTGTACAATCTGGTTTTCTCAGAAATGTAACTTTTTCGACGTTTTGTCACAATTATTAAATGATCTGTGAATATACAAATTGTGTACACTCGTTCGATATTTTGCCACTATTATCAAATTTTAGAGATTATACTACAAATATGACAAGTTACTGAACTACCCCTTATGAAGGGTTGTACAAGTTTATATTTTTTTTGATAAAACAAATTCCATTTAGAGAAATCTCGATAAGATTGCTTTTTTATTGTTCTATTTACACCACAATTAAAACTAGTCATGTTCAATTACTTAATAAGGCATTAATTACTGTTAATTAATCTAGAAATATAACAAGTTGTCTATGGAAAAGGGGAGGGGGTGTCTAATTAATTATTAAATTAAACAACAACAAAAAAGTGCATTCTTCATCGATTCTCGTTTATATATACAGGCTGTTTCAATTGGATATGACCGTTATCTCAATAGTTTTATAAGGGGTCGAAAAAGCACCCTTTTGGAGGTATATTAAAAATATCACGATATCTACCGATTTTTTCCTCTATTTCTTGACTGACATTTCTTTATTTATAACGTGCATTGAAGACACACGAAGACATCATTCACCCCTTATATCCTTATCATTATAAAAGGGGTAGGTGGATTTTATTTAAAAAAAAAAAACGAAAATGATTAAATGACAACATTTACCTGTCTATCCTACCCTTTTTTTTTGAAAGAATAAGGGCATAGTGGGGGTGAAATTATAAATCAACATTTGACAATTCGATGCTATTATTATTATCATCATCATCATTATAATAATAATAATAATAATAATAATAGTAATGATAAGATGCGGCGATATCACCCCCAAGTTCCATATACCTATATATATAATTTTATCTATCTTGTCTTACCTATATTTTGATGTTTCTCGACTATTCCATCCCCCTCTCCTAATTCAACCACCGTGTATCAATGTCTTTCAATGTGGTGAAGGGGTGGTGGTTGGAAAATTATGCCATATATAACTAAATAATAGAAAGATTATTATTTGTAAAGCATATATACCAGTGACTATCAAACAATCATATTCATAAATATATAAAATAGATAAATAGATAGAATACAACCCTTAGAAAAAATATAATTTGAGTACTGCTAGAATTGTTGTTTTTGAACATTTTTACTACCACTGATAACATGTTTATATTGTCATTTATTTTATTGAGCTTTACAGTGATTGTCAACCATTCTATTTATGATCTTGACAATTATTATCATTATTATTATTATTATTATTATTATTATTATTATTATTATTGTTAGATCGAATATAGAATAGATTTTCATTAAAACACATATTGCATGATTTGAATCAAAAGGGATGACGTTCCATTTAAAATGATTTTATACAATTATACAGAACGTCCTGTATTTATCGTTTAAACAAATGATAGATTATTAATTATGGCAACATTGTATTTCGATAATATTTGTCAATGATATTCTATAATTGATTCGTTACCAAGCCAACTTTGAAATATTGTTGTCCCTTTTCAATTCTACATAAGATAGAAGCGTTGCCATAGTAATGAACTGTCATAAAGTTAGAGAATACAACTGTATAGTTTGCTAATTAATAGTGTTGCTGTAGAGAAATAATCGTATTCTAGAACTCGTTATTCGTACAATTGTTTCAATTATTTCATTTTTCCAGTAGTTGAGTATGTTTTTTATAAGACACCCTGTAGATTTTCGTTTTAGATTCAATTCTTATTAAATCAGAAATGAAATTACCTATCGTGATATTGTCTATTTATATTTTAAATATTTGTAATCAATATTATTATTATTATTATTTGTCTATCTTCTTCTATCATTTGATATTTCAATAGAAAATATCTATTAATTCACCATAATATTGGTGAGTTATTGTTTTTGTTAACGCGATCATATTTTCTATACTATAATATACAATTTTGGCAAGTTTAATTTAATACATATTGTTTCCAATTGAAATTGCCGTAAGTGTATAAGAAAATTGGTTATTTTGATTGAAATATATTTATATACAATACTGGCAATTTCAACCGAAAACAATAATTTAAACAGTAATATTAAAAATATACATCTCTGGCAATTTTAATTAAAAACATAATGTTTGGAATTTCAGTTGTACATATTGTAATTGATATGGCAATTTTAATTCGGCACATATTGTTTTTAATTTGGATTGCCGTGTGTGTATAAGAAATTGATTGTTTTAATATATACTGTACTGGCAATTTCAATTCACACCAATATTTTAAATATAATTGTCGGTTTCAATTGAGAACGTACTATTTCGAATCTCAATTACTCCAAATGTATTTCTATACTATAGTAGGTTTAATAATAAATAAGAATTACACTGGAATTGTAGACGGATTAAGTTACGACAAGGTATTCAAATGAACACAACTGTTTTTAAACAATTTATTGACAATCGAACAAGACTAATTGCCTTTTTGTATTGAAATTATTAAACAATGCCGCTTTATTTTCAAAAAAAAAAAACAAAAAGAAAATCAACTTTAGTGAAAACAATTGATGCAACTTAATCATCCCCCTTTCACCCATCTTTTAACATCTCTAATAAGAATCCAACAAATGGTCCAGAATATACAGATTGCACACCATTTAACTTGCGCTCCATATCGTTCGTTTATAATAAAAAATATTTGAGGGTAGTTTAGTGGGGGGTGTATTTAATAGTAATAGTAGTAATAGTAGTAATAGTAGTGGTAGAATATGCTGGCGGCAAATTTGTCACATTCAACCCCTTTTTCCTTCTGTTATTACAATTTTACTCAACAGCGGGTGAATATCACCCTCGGCTGGTTGATTATAATAAAATAAAATATGTTTCTATATTAGAAACTTTGTTTAAGAAAACTTTTGTTGAATTAAATATTGTGTGAATGATGTGGTTGTGGGTAGTGGGGTGTTTTCTAACCCTCGGGGTTGAGTAATAAAAGGGATGTAAATGTTTTATGGTCTGTTGAATTGTCTTTTCACACAACTATTTAAAATATCATCTATTATCTTGTTGTTTTTTTTTTTTGAAAATTTTTAAAATTACCGCCACTAATAGTAGCGCCCTCTATATGTATAATTTATACAATTCTATCAATTAATGAATAAAGTAGGCTGGTTGAAATAAACGGAACCGGAAATGGCTATTAGGATTGTTGTTTATTATCGATAATTGCGGCCGTTTACCATATGAATGGATAACAAAAAAGCAACAGAAACAAATGAAATATACAGAAAAAAAAAACAGTTGATCGGACGACAGGTGTGAACCGAACTTTACGCTTCGCTAACTAGATTTCAACAATAATAATAATAATAATAATACAAGAAGAAAATATACAGGATGTCACAAATATTTAATTTTTTCTACAAATTAAATAAATCTAGTACTCTTTGGTAGTAATGACATTTGAAATAAAGATGGTTGTATTGTTAGAGAGAGATGTAGATAGATATCCCAAAGATTCATTCTAGTGAAAATTCAATTTCTCTATCCATGTAAAATTCTGCTATTTCGGTAGAAAAGTTTAACGGTCGATCTAGCTAATAGAATAGAGAGTAAGATACTATATGTTGTTGTCTTTATTCTATACAATCAACCAAGAAATGTTTCAATATCTTTGATAATTTGAAATATTGTTGATTTGTTATTGTTGATTGTAAATCATTGTCCCTAAATATAACTAAGATGTAGTAAGGGAAATTACAATTTTTATTTGTGTGTGTGTGTGTGTGTAGAAAAGGGACGTTGGTCACTTGCCAGTAACATTCATGTTTCTACTCCATCTTTGTGCCCTTTTAATGATTTGTTTTTCAAGGTTTCAATCCTGTACATTTATCAAATTGTTTTAATAGACAAGGATAGATATATAGGGATTTTAGGGCAAATCTGTGGGATATAAAATAGAACCTGTCTTATACATATGGAAATTGACCAATTAAATAATTGCAATGATGATAATAACGGAAGGGACAATCGCTGAAGGTCTAATAATATTAGAACGGTGGTATTCTATACATTGTCGAAATTTCTAAATTAACATATTAGCATATGTCAAGAATGGAAGGGATTGTGTAATTTAAAGGAAAATAAATCAAGAAATACTATTAGTCGTATTCTATAACTTTATAGAGGTTCGTTACTATGACAATATTGGAGATGTACGTAACTTCTATCTCAATCTTTACTATTCTATCTTGTAGAATTCAAAAGAGACAAGAATAAAACAATCTCCAGGATTGTCATGGTAACAAATCGCCAAATAGTTCGAGAATACTAATATGTAGTTCGTTTTATGTGACTGATATTAGCGCCAATACGGCCAAAATTTGTACTTTTCCCAAAATTTTGATGGAAACTTCCGATTTCTATTGTTTAGTTGTTGCCACATTTGCATCTAAATAGTGGTATTCTGTAACTAGTTTCCATTTAGTTATGTTTCAAGTGAGAATAAAATTGTTGATTGTTAGAGTGAACCGGTCGATTGTTGTTTTTTTTTTTTTAGAATTGTTTTGGTTGATTTTAAATAGCGGTTCGTTTCTTACAATTTAAAACGAATTGTTGTAAAACTGGTACATGTCCACACTCTTGTGTTATAAAAATCTCACACCTTTTATACCAAAAAAACAAACAAACAAACAAAAAACCCAACAATTCGACCAGTTTTATTATTAAACGTTTTCGCCAATAATTTTATAACTCGTCTCAAAAATTTCGAATTTACAATTAGAATCAGGGATGTATTTGGTAGTAAATGGGCCCCTATATTTCCTCCTATCAAATAGTGATTATACCTCAAAGAAACAACAAATATATGTTGGTATTCTCTAACTTGTCGCTTTAATCTTTAGCGTTGTCAAGGTAACAAATCATCAAAAAGATAGAGAATAGACGTCATTTTTAACTCGAACGCCATCTATTAAATGACAGTTGTAATTAAATCTACATTTCCTAGTGTAAATCGGACTTAACACACAGACATACACATATAAAAAGTAGAGAAACAAATGAAAAAAAAAAAAACATTGGACATTTATTCAATTATTCTTGACGATGCTGACTGTACAACAGAGAAGAAGTGAACGAATTATCGTTCCAACACCAGACGTGTAAAGTTTGGTTAGTTATTTTCGCACGTCCAGATCGATCTTCAATTGTTCACCCAAAAAACAACAACAACACGAACGATTGACAGTTTTCATGGGTTTAAAGTGGGAAAAAATACGATTCGGCATTGTTTTACTGTTCAAAAATAATAAAACAAAAAAAAAACAAACAACAAAATCGAAAAGAAACAATTGCAAGAATATGGCGAAAATTAGATGGAAATTGTTTTTCAATTTTAACATAGTAGGCTTATACCAATTAAATTATGATTTATAATCGATATTGTTTTGTTTTAATTTTTGTTTTTTGTTCAGTGTGTATGTGTGTTGAAATTGTGAATGGTATTTGTGTATGTGTGAGTGTACACAGTTGGCCTGCTTTGATTGCTATATGGCACCTGAAAGTCGTACATTGCCGGGCGGCCGCTCAAAGACCTTCTGTCACATAAACAACAGACACTCTCTCTGTCTCTCTGTACGATTAAACTTTAAAAGAAGATGAATCAAGGGGGTTGGTGGTGTAAGGGGAACAATGCTACCAACTTACACCTGCACAAAATCAACATTTATTAATAATCAGTAGCGGTACGTTATTTAAATTATTGATAGAAAGGGCGCCATTGTTGTTGCGCAGTTAGATGCGCAGAACTGTCTCAAGATGTAAGAAAAGAGAAAAATATAGAGATAGACAGAAAAAACAGGATAGCTATTAGAAGACCTATTTTTTTTTATCAGGTAAGAAAGTTGGCCTTGTCTTCTATAATATAGTCGTAGCTTAGTTCGGCTAGTTGAGAAATCCATACTCCTATTTAATTATTCATTTAAAATTTATTGATTTACACGTGAATTAAAGTGAAAATTTGTCAAATGTGGGGTAGTACCTGTCGCCAAATTTTCAACCCCTTTGAGAAGAAAATCCACCCTCCTTACATATCCATCATGATTGTCACGAACATTAAGAAACGAGTCGATTTCTGGAAATGAATTTGATTGATTGTTACACCCCCTATTTACGGACAAATTGTTATTTAACGAAATCCACAAGATTTTATCTGTACGTAAGGGATGAAAATTACACCATTGGGGGGTGGCTTATTTAGATTATCAAGGATTTTGATATCGGTGCGGTTTGGATTTCTATCAGAAGCAAGAAATAAAAACCAAAATCAAGAACAAATGACAATAAATCATCACGGTTGTCTTATCGATAATTTTGAAGGGGAACAGATTTCTACTACTACTACTACTACCCCTATCTTGTCATGATATTGTAATAGTAATAAAATAGGGATGATTATTTTTTAAGATAGACAAAGGGGCAACTTTATCGTGTCTCTTATGTATTTTTAGAATAGAAAGAAGTAGAAAAAAATCGAGATATAATTTTCAAATAAATTTCCAATGAATATGTCATTTGTTATCTAAAATCATGTATAACAAATCTGTTCTAAATACGGTGATTTGTTATAATCATGTCAGTTTGTTAGCTTTTTTCCTCCTATTTTATTTCAATATTATCATTATTATTATTATTAGTTTCTTCAACTAATAATTGTTATCAATTTTCGTTGTAAACGATTACGATTTGTAGAAACACAGAAAGTGTATCAAGTGACCTAGTCGATGATGATAATAATAAATCAATGCCATCCAGATGTTCAACTGTTTCAAAGAAAACATGTAGAAAAGAGATGAAAAAAATCGATGTCCCCTTACTGAGTATACTAGATTAACATCATGGCCATACTTTTTGTATATAGTGTCGTAGCTTTGTTCGTCCATCCATTTAACAAATGTCAAATCTGATGTTGTATGAATCAAACTACAACATTACGTATCAAGTCTACACTTCAATTGGGAAATTACTACAATTGTTTTTTTTTTGTTTAAATCTAGCTATCTGTCTTTGTTTCTCTCTATATTTTTTTGTGTTTGTTTAAACTATTTATAGTTGGCTATGAAAACTACATTAACAAATGTCAAGGCTGTACGAATAAAGCTGCGACATCACGTATAAAACACAGCCATCTGCGAGTGTAAAATATGCGATTTATACTCCAACTAGACGATTTTAATCAACTTGCCTTGACATATCGATCTTTATCGTTCAATTACAATTATTTTAATTGTAATTTGTGTGAATTGTTTTGATCGTTGTTTGGGTTCATTTGAAATAAGCTGTTTTTGTTTTACATAAATTTCGACTTTTTTTTGTTTTTTTTTTTTTGAAATTTAAAAATGAGCAAATGATCCATACACAAGTATGTCGATCTTTATTTTATAATTTCAATGGGATTCTATTCGTAGTTTCCTTATAATTGGCCCTATAGTTTGGTTGCTTATTGTTAGTGTCGTAGATTGATTCATATTTAAAAAAATTGACATAATACTCTGGTTATCATCAAGTAGGCAATTTTTTTACCCCCCCTTTACCCCTGATTTCTGGCACTCAAATATTGAAATGACGTCTCTGTTTTATTTCTTCGAATTTTTAAATATTAATAAGTCCTATAATTAGTGCTAGTGCTAGTGCTAGTACTGTTACTATGACTACTGCTAGGAATAGGTTTGTTTGTTGTTTATTGGCAAGAATTTTGTTTTGTTTCTCTGTCTTGTTTTTGTTTTCTTAATTTATATAAAATGTAATTGGATGAAACTCTAATTAGTATAGAGCGGATTTGTGTCAATTAAAACACTTAAAAGTTGTGAAATGAAAAAGGATGGAAAACAAAAAAAGTTACCCGCCTTCCTGTTTTTCATCTTATTTATAATTGGTTGGTTGTTTAATATTACTTACATATTTATAAAGTTGGTAATATTTTGTTAAATCAAATCGTCTTGGCATAGTTGTAATAATAATAATGATGATAATAATAATAATAATAATAATAATAATAATGGTGGTAGTTGTCGGGTTTTTAGTTTAACCGACCACCCAACCAAACAAGATATCTCCACCAAGTACCTCCATTTATCTCTTATACACACACACACACACACATACACACACATATATACATAAACACATACACAAATAACCAGTCTTTTAGTTTTCAAGATATTCTAGCGCTTAAGTGCTATTATTTTATATCAATAAGTAGCCTTAATGATGAACCTGTTTTTTTTTTCGTCTTCTCCGGTCTGTTTGTTGTTTTATTATCAATCTCTTTTGTTTTTATATTTTTATTATAGTATAGTTGATTTCATTAAATTGTACAGTTCCAACTCCATTATTATTATTATTATTATTATCATTCATTTGTTGGGTTTAATTGAAATTTTAAATTGCGCGCCATTTGCCCAACTTGTACAACCCAGATTCGATAAATTTCTAACCTCAAAATTACAATTCGTGCATTTTAAAGTGTTTTCTTAGGTATTTTCAATTTCGAAATTGTTTTACTAATAAATTGAGTAGAAATCATGAAAAGTAACTAAATTACAGAAAATTTACTGAAAATGAAAAATATTAAGATCAATAGTTTTTTTAAACAACTTATTTTAATCTGAAAATACTCACTTCTAGTAGAAATAATGCACAAATTGTTTAAAATATTGGAATACCGCTATAAAAATGCGTTAATAAGACCAAAATTTAGGGTTTTAAGGTTAGAAAATTTTGTTATTAACAATTGTTGGTAGTTAGAATTAGCTCTATTTTGTATTCAAAATTTTAAATCGTATCAATAGTAGGCGAAAATTTTGAATTGCGCGCCATTCACAAAAGTAAGTTGGTATAACAAAATTCCCCAACTACAGTTGGTACAAAAATTCTCGAATTTAACCTAAATTTGATTAATATTTAAAAATAATTGAACTACAAGTAAATATTGCTTTAATTATTTTGATTTTCTTAAAATTATAGAAAAAAAAAACACTAATTCGAATAAGTTTTATTGGAATTGAAGTTTTTGAGGTTAGAAATTTCTAAACTCAAAAGAATTGTACAATTTTTGTTTTTTTTTTTAATCTTTTATAGAGAAGTGAATCTACCACTAATGATAATAGAAATTGATAAGAAGAAACAATCGAATAATATTGATTGTCATCAAATGACCAATGGAACTTATATATTTTATACAGGTATGTATATTTTATAGTTGTATATCAACTGTCTATCATGTGTAACTGGATTCTGTGATTGTGTGTTGAAGCGTTGGTATTTCAATGTGCAAAAAGAAACAACACACACATTTCAATGTATTGCCCAGTCGATTTGATTTCTCGCCCGTCAAGTAGCCTTTTGTTTTTTTTTTCTACTTTTATTATTCTTGTTTCATTTGTTTTTATTTCGTCAATCTTTAATTCAGAATCAATACTATCGTGCAAGTTGATTTTGTTCAACTATAATCGAGTGTTGTTTAATTAAATTTCAAGTAGGTTGTTGTTTTTTTTTTTTTTTGTTTAATTTATACAAGTCAAGTTAATGTTGCTTGATTATATAGATTGAAACAAAAATAAACGAAAATTCCCAGGCTACTGTCTTTTTTTATATCGTTGGATTTTTCGGTTATAACGAGTAAAATTGTATAAATGATTATCTGTTCGTTATCATCGGCATGTTTGTTTAAAGTTGGAGAAATTCTTGAAATTCTGTTCTTTTAAAGGCGTCAATGTCGCCACCTGAGATACAATCTCATCAAACCATCAACTCCTTCACTTGTTTTTTCGTCTTTTGTTTTATTACCTCTATATATATATATATATATATNTATATATATATATATATATATATATATATATATATATAATATGGTAATTTATATAGGGATAGGTCATCAATTTAACCCTATTTAGTGTAATTTTTTCCACGATAATTGCCTTCTACCGAAATATCGAAAATAGAAAAAAAACCGGCAACAGAATCAACGGAACTAATTCGTTATGTTACGGCTCGTTTGGTCCTATTAGAATACAATCACACTGTCACTATTTCGTTTAATAATTTGTGTCTATCTGTCGACACACACATCGAGAAGGAGTGGATGGAATTCACTACCCGTTACAACATTATTGTATATAAAAACATCCACTCCTTATTTATAATTTTAATTAACAACAAGAAGGGTGATGGTGGTGGAGTTGAATTGAAAATAAATAAAACACATACACAGAGGCACACTAACATTGATAAGAAATAGGAGAGAGAAAAATAAATCCCCAACAACCCTCATATGGATTTCTTTGTAACTGCCCGCATTTCATTTTAAACATAGACAACAATGTCCGTCTAGTGAGCTGTGATCAAAAACAAACAAATGAAAAGAACAATCAAAGAAAAACGAACAAGTTACGAAACTGGACAATTTGCTATATTGATTTGTTTGGAAACTATTTATTTGGAAAATCAATACATAGTTTGCAACTTTAAATCCGGCTCAAAGGACCAAAATAGTTTCAATTCAATAAAGTTATTGTAGGCATGCAGCGTTCCTGATAATCAATTTTATCGAAATAATTGATAGAATCCGGCTAGAAGGACCACAATTATTAGTATAGTGGGTCGTTATTTAAATTTAGCTACAATTTTTGGGGTGGTAACACACTAAACGAGTCGTCTAAGCTGTCTAATTCGAATAATTGATTGTATTTATTGAACGATTTCGTTCAAAACAGTTCAGAAATCGATGTTTAAAAATCCGGCTCAAAAATCCACAATTCAATAAAATTTACTTTAAACATGCAGCATTCCAAACGAACCGCCTATGATTCTAATAATTAATTTTATGGAAATAATAACTGTAGAATCCGGCTCGAAGGA
>JACDRP010001086.1:0-13964 GCA_013841185.1 Hycleus phaleratus | reverse complement strand
TCGATTTGAAATTAACGAACCAAAAGGATATTTTCGACGAGATAAATCGCAATTATTTCGAATTGCAACGGATCAATAGACAACTTCAGCAACAAATCAACTCGAATAAACAGCAATTGAGCGAAAAATTGTTGGAAATTCGGCAATTTAAGGAAATCAATTCGGATTTGGAGAGAGATTTTCTAAATGGTTTGAAACAAATACAGCAATTATTTGGGCGAAAATTGGAGGAATTCTCGACGAAAATCTACGAGAGAATCTACAAATTAATTCAACAATTGATGAAATTGTTGAAAAATTTGGAAATTATCAAACAACAATTCATTCTCAATAACGATAATAATTTGTATTTATTGAAACAATTGGAGGATTTAAATCTGGAAGAACGAACGCATCGCGATCTAATCGGCGATTTAAAGAAGGATAATTCGAATTTGAAACAATTACAATCGACCAATGAGCGATTGATTATGGATTTAAAACAACAATTAGATGAAATTCAACAACGTTACAATCAATTGCAATTAACAAAAGTCGGATTTTTTAACTCAAATTTCAATAATTTTATTTGAATTTGATTTTAGGATGAAATCGAAAAGGATGTAAAACAAGCAACTCTGATTATAGCCCAAAAAACCGGAGCCAATGAGGAATTGACCAAAGATTTAGTGCAAGCCAATCAAATGTTGGTCAATTTCAACCATTTATACGAAACAAAGAATAAAGAAGTAATTCTCTAATAATTTATAGTAGTTGGCTGTGTAATGACGTAGATTGTACCAAATTTATCAGTTGTTCCAAGTGTACGAATCAATCTACGATATTACGTTCGGAATTTATAGCCAAATTCGAGATATTTGTGATTTTTAATTGTAGATTGAAGATTTACAACATAATTTATCTCGTAGTTGGCTGGGTAATGTCTTAGATTACTTCATTGTAGTAAGTTTGACAGTTGTATTGTGTATGAATCAATCTACGATTTTACGTTCCGACTTCATAGCCAAATTCGAGAATAAATTACTATATTTGTGATTTTTTTAATTGTAGATTGAAGATTTACAAATGATCTGCAAGAATAAAGATTTAAATCTACAGGAATTAATCAACGAATTCGATGAATATAAAATTAAATTCAATTTAAACGAACAGAATCGTCTAAAACAGGAATTATTACAGGCGAATAAACGGATTGATGAAATTGAGAAATCGAATCGTGAATATATCAAATGTAATATTTGTTTGTCCAATAATTTACATCACAATTGGCTGTGTGTGTTTAAAACGTAGTTCGTAACTTTATTCACACACTTGTTGAATATTAAATTAGCAGTATGAATAAAGCTACAGACTACGTATCAAAGACATGGCCAATTGCGATATTAAATTATTAGAATAATTGATTATTTTTCTTTTAGTAAATGAGTTATTGACAAGAAAATTAGCTGCAGGAAATGCATTACAGCCGAATTGTCGATCATGAAGTTATAATTAGCCAATTAATTAGTTTAAATTATTTATAAGATGCATCTATCAACGACACCTTGTATATAATTAGGATTTCCATTACACTCGGTAGATTTTATTGGTAATTTATTGGAAACTTTTCAATATCAACGCCTAATTTGTGTTTATTAACAAAATTATAGTTGGAATTGTTCTTTTTATCGACAAAGTAAACAATAATTGGTGCTAATGGACTCATACAGGGTGTATTTGGCTGTATTTTAATCACTTAGTGTCGTAGATTGATTCATATTCATTTATTTTCTTAAAGTATGAATCAATCTGCGATACTACAACAGAGTATATCAGGAATTTATTAGTAAATAGAATTTTTTTATTTCAATCGTTTTTACCTTTCAATGGGGAAAATTTTCAGTTGGCTATGCTTTAATTATGTAGCGTCGCAGATTAGTTCATATTTAACCAAATTTCTATCCTTTGAAGTAGCTTATGACTTTGTGAACGTAGGTCAGCTTCTTATTTCAACTCTATAATCTCCATTACCGACTTGCTCTTGNTGTAGATATTGAAGTGGATTTCTTTCGTTTTGCAATCAAATAAAACCAATTTTAAGGATTTTATATATATTAATTGAGCAACAATTAGATTGCTTATAAGTAAAGCAAGGGCGTGATGACGTCAGCAACTCGCACAATTTGGCAACGTATAAAATTCTATCTATCTTCCAGGAATTCATTGGCGTAGCATATAGATCGAAGCATTTATTCAAAATTGGATAAAGTTCCATTAAAAAATCAAAAAATTGTCGTTTAAATAAAACAACTTGATAAAAATTAGCATTTACGAGCTATTTGGAAATAAATGATGGAGTATCAGTAAAATTTATAAGATTAAGTATAGAAAAAATTAACTCCACCCGTGGATACTGTCAAATGTGCGTTTGTCACGTGACAATGTTGACATTCGCTCGAAATTTCAAGCCCGCTGACTTTGTTTATCAAGATTTCCGATTTAAACGACAATTTTTCAATTTTTTAACACATTCGTGAGTATATCCTTTAATTTATCTCACACATTAATGAATTTCTGACGCAACGAGATATTTTACTACAATAAACTGTATTAATTTCTTTTATATCATTGCGAGGTTATGTCGCTTCATTTGTTAATCAACAATGACGAACGTCTGCGTTGCCAAATATACAACGCGGTGGCGCGATTATTCAAAAACTGCTCGCTTTTATGAGTGTTAACATATATTAATTTATCACTAATTGAGTTAATATAATTTCTATAATTCCCGACAAGTTAATTTTGATTTTTATCCAAAAAATTACAAAATTGGCTGCAAAATAATCAATTTTGTTTGTTTTCAATTATTATAGCGCTATATTTAGTGAGTTGTATCTACCTAACCTTAAAATACATAACCTAGAAGTTATCGAACGTGGTGTATTTTATGTTTATTTTGGTTTAAAAAAATGGGTAAAAAGCGGAAACAAGTCGATAAAAATGACGAATTCGAGTACGATCCAGTACCGAAACATTACCAAACCGATCATTTAAAAAATCAAGAGAAACGTTTGATTATAATTCTGGAAGGTGCACAACTCGAAACGGTCAAAGTATGCTAATTGTTTATCAATAACAATATTACGATTAATTAATTAGTTAATTAAATAGGTTGGAAATAAGTTTGAATTGTTAAATTGTGACGATCACACAAACATATTGAAACGTGATAACCGTCAACCTGGATTATGTCGGCCGGATATTGTCCATCAATGTTTATTGATGTTGATGGATAGTCCGTTAAATCGAGCTGGTTTATTGCAAGTTTACATCCATACGGCGAATAATGTTTTAATAGAAATCCACCCGCAAACTCGAATACCGAGAACTTTTAAACGATTCGCTGGTCTAATGGGTTTGTTTTATTTCCATTTTGTTTTTAATTTTGTATTAAAATTATATTCAATTACAGTTCAATTACTTCACAAATATTCGATACGCGCCGAGAATGGTCCAAAATTATTGAAAATCATCAAAAATCCGGTAACCGATCATCTACCTGTCGGTGTAAAGAAATACGGAACGTCGTTTAGTTCAAATAAAATAATCAAATGTAACGAATTGGTAGCAAATGTTGAAGAACCGATTGTTGTTGTTGTTGGTGCAATGGCTAGAGGAAGTATCGATGTTGATTATGTTGAAGAAACAATATCGATTAGTAATTATCCTTTATCGGCGGCATTAACCTGTACGAAATTGTGTTCAGCGTTTGAGGAAGCTTGGAAGGTTCATTAATTTTTTTCTAATTAGAAGTTTAAACGAAAATAATGTTTATTTTGGGGGAATTTTACAAGATTTCTTCGATCATATACAAATCACATTATTTATATTTAAAATCTTGGTATTTATAACAAATTTAAATCGTGTCGATGAGATTTATTTAATTCCAATTTGTTAATTTACCGTCCAAGATAATTCATTTTCTTAATTTGGTTTTTTTTACATTGATAATTCCAGTAATTTGTCCCAATTTCATACCATCATCAAGGTAGGATAACGTATGTCGTTACTCTATCAAGAATACGTTTAGTAATTAATTTCCCACAAATTAATTGAATAATTTTAGTCAACAACTAACATTTAATCACACTAAACTTCCTCAAATCATAGTTGGCCTTGCGATACAAACTAAACAAATGTATACAACAGTATTTCACGTCCTAGTTGACTGCGTTGATTACGTGAATCGTAGCTTGTTTTCGTTTAGTATGAATCAATCTACGATACTACAAAACCAAAACTGCCAACTAAAAGGTGAAATATATGTTGTATTGAGTCACACTAGAGTATTTTTAATAAACGTACAATTTGTTCTTATCAATCATAATTATGGTTGTTTAATGAAGTTATAACGATATTTAATTTCAATTCATCGCGATTTTGTCCGATTAAATACGGACTTTGATAACTATGTATAGAAACAGTTGGATTTAATTCATGAAATGGTATTAAATTATCAATATTCATAACACGATCATCTGAATTGAATTGATGTATTTTTTCACGTACTTCCATAACATGTTCAATACCACCTTGTATACCGTAAATTAACACAGTTACTTTAACACGTATTGTTTCATTTAATAATTGTCGACATGTTAATGATAAACGTACAGTTGTTATTATCTCTTCTGGTACTTCTAAAGTACCTTGCCAAACAATCAATGAACATTTTCTAAACCAGACACCTTTCGGATATAAATCAACTACCCAATCGGTGATTTGATCGGAATCACAATCGGCCGTTGACATATGCGATGAAAATAGAAATGTACTCGTATGATAACTTGGTAGATTATTGAAATTTTCAATCAATAAAACCGCACTATAAGTATCGGATGTATAAAGACGTGGTGTGAATAATAATCGTCCAATTTTCGTTGAACTTATAGTTTCGATTTGATCTAATTTACCCGAATGGTAAATCATACCGATAGCCATACGATCGACGAAAAAATCTTTATATTGTTTGACTAATGGTGATAATAATAATTGGGCTAATTCGTGCGGTGTCATCATGGGGAAACGTATAAATTTCATAATATTCTCAACTAAATCTTTAAAACTTTCATCGATTTGATTGCGATTGTTGATTTCTAATAGTTTCAATTTTTGTAAATCCAACCATCTAACAACACAATTATATAAAACCATTTCATTATAAACAACAACGTCGTTTTGTTGTAGAATTTTCGCAAACATTTCACTATCAATATTGGTGAAATCCGGTGTATTAGCAACCGATTCTAAATTCCATTTGATATAATTTTCACATTTTATTGCAATATCATCATGTCCACACGGTATTGAATATTGTAACCATAAAAATAATTGATTATGGAATGCTGCATGCGGTACATGTTTACACATATATTCAACACATAAACGCGATAAACCTTTAACAATATATTTATCGGCTAATGCCAATATTGGCATTACATTTGTGTGTGTTATTAGGATTTTTCCAGTATAGAAATATTCTAAAAATTGATGGAAAACTTTCTCGCATTCCGGTAATAATTCTTGTAATTCAACGCGACTTTCATGCCATTCCGACCATTCCGGGTGCATTAACATTGCCTTAAATTTGCAAAATTTAATTTAATTATTCAATAATTTAATGTAAATATACTTGAAATACATCGCTAGATGCGCACAATATTAACCGATGTGCGTAATGTTCACGATTACCAACAATTAAACAAACATCCGACATTAATTTATTGTGATATAAAGTATGTAGAACATTTAGAAGATGTTCCGAATTATTCACCTAAAAATAATAGAATTAGTGTAATTTACATAAATTGTAATAAATTTACCATCATTTGGCACGAATCATTATTTAAACGTTGTGGTGAACAACGTCGTTTATTTTTAATCAACGGTTCATTATCAGAAGTCTCACGTTGCATTTTTATTAAAATCCACGATAATTTGAAACAATAACTTTTAATTTAAACGTATTGGTTTCTCAAAGTCAACAACTTTACTACATAACCTTAGATTTTCGTTGATACAGAAATCGCTTATTTTTAACTAAAACCACTTAAACTTAATTAAATGAATTAAATCACGATATATAATTGATTAAAATTGATAAAACTTATCGAAAAAATTGGCTAAAACCGAAAAAAATCGCTTATTTTGGAAATAGAACATTGTAGCGGTACACTCTTATTTTTTCTTGTTCCGACACTTAGATGGCGCTGAAAGTTGCAGAATTCTATAACCTTCAATAATATAAAATCAGTTTAATTAACCTTAAATTAGGCTTATTTTTCTAACATAATGTCGTAACTTTGTTCGATCATTATTAAAGGGTTAATATAAATAAAAATATATACTTTAAATTAAGTACCGACACTTATGATTTACCACGGTTTACTAGATATGATTGAAATAAAGATGGTTAACAATTATTGTAATAGATGTCGCTATAACCATTTCACTAGAGGTCGCTCTAGTTTGACATATCTGTCATTACAGAAAAACAACAAAAGTTGTAAACAAATGCAATTGTTAATTGATAAATTAATTAATTGAAAATAATGGAACAACAATTAAATGATAAATTCTATTACGTATATAGTTCATCATTAACGAATCGTATACAAGTTAAAATGTAAGTATTTTAATTTTTTAACAATTATAGTTTGATCATAACGAATGTATATTTCTAGTGGTACTCTAGAGGGTATTCGTCAAAAATTGGAATACGACGTTCTATTAAAAGATCCAATATTGAAATATTCCGGATTATGCCAAGAGGGTTGTTCTGATTTGAAAGTCGAATGCCAAATATTCGACCAAAATCAACCATTATCATTACCAGTATCGACATCGTATAAAGCTTTCACATCAAGATGGAGGTTCTATTCTATCCCAATTATTCACGAAATAATTTCAATTTTAACAAATTTTCTAGCTGGAATGAATGGTTAACATTACCTGTACAATTTTGTGATTTACCCAGGACGGCACAATTAGTTTTAACAATTTACGATTGTATTGGTCCTGGTAAACAATATGCAGTTGGTGGTACGACAATTTCTTTATTTAGTAAATATGGATTGTTCCGTGAAGGTATGATAGATTTACGTGTTTTTGTTAATCGTAAAGGTGATGGACATGTTAAAACTGAAACACCGGGTAAAACTAAAGGTGCTGATAAAGATCAAATACAACGTTTAACGAAATTGATTAAAAAACATCGAAATGGACATATGACGAAAGTTAGTTTATTTGTTAATCTCGTCAAAAAAGCGAATATTTGATTGATGATTTGTCTATTATTTGGATATTTAAAGGACTTCTTGATGTAGTGCACCCTAATTTCTTATTTTCAATAGAATGGTTTATTTTTTATTCCATATTTAGATTCTATAATAACGACTTATCGTTAATAGTTTCGACTTTTTCTGAAAATTTTGATTAAAAAATTCATATCTCGNCATAAATTTACAAAGAGGCCGATCGCAACATTTTCCGATTAAAGCGTTTTTTCACCAATTTCCCAATGAGTGACTGGGCTCAAATTTTGGTAAAATATTCCCTGGGGATTACCCTACAAATCCTCAAAATATTTTCCAAATTGCCCGGCAATAGGGGCCGCCATAAGAACTGGGAATATTAAGGTGGAAAACACGGTATTTGTGCTTGTCGTAGACTCAAGAACGAGCGAGAAATCGCGAGTAGAAATTCACATTTTTGCCGGTTAAAACTATGAGATATACTCCTTGCCCTTAACAAAAATTTAGCAAATGTAATTGTTTATTTTTCTGGACTTTGTAAAAAAATGTCTAGTCGACTACTACAAAATTTACCGACTGTAAAATGCTTGAGGGGGTGTTGCACCCTCTGATCGTCCCTAATTTAGCCGTTTTAAATTAAAAATCCAATTAATAAATGATTATTTGTTGATATTAGGTCGATTGGTTGGATCGTTTATTGTTTAGAGAATGGGGTTTAGTTAATAATGATTATAAATGTTCGTCAGATTATATGTTTTTGATGATTGAATTTCCGGAAGTTATCGTCGATGGTATTCAACATCATGTTGTTTATTTTGAGGAGAATGGTGAAGAAATCCATTCGTTTCGTGCCCAAACCGATGTTGTTACAGTACCCGATCAAGAGATCAAACAGGTAATTATTTTTAATTAAATTATTTGATTTTTACGGTTTCATTAGTTCTTTTATAACACCACCACAATGTGTTTGTGTAATTTTATTATAATTTGTTTGTTTTATAAACAGGAGAATTTAGTTGAAACAAAACATTATACATTAGCCCGTTCATTGCGTAGTAATTATGTTGATAAAGATGCCAAACCGAATGCAACAATTCGTGATAAATTAAATTCAATCGTTTCGTATCCACCAACAAAACAATTATCAAATAAAGAACAAGATACAGTATGGACGTTTCGTTTTTATTTATCAAATCAAAAGAAAGCATTAACGAAATTTCTAAAATGTGTTAATTGGACACAACAAATTGAAGTTGATCAAGCATTAAATATGATGAATAAATGGGCATTAATGGATGTTGAAGATGCTTTAGAATTATTAAGTCCAAATTTTCAACATCCATCTGTACGTCGTTATGCTGTATCGCGTTTAAGACAAGCACCAGATCATGATATTTTATTATATTTACCACAATTAGTACAAGCTTTAAAATATGAAAATTTCCAAGATATACAAGAGATTTATAATCGTTTATCACCAAATCGGGAAATTCAACAAAATATCGATAATAATAACGATAAAGAAAATCAATTAGACAAGAGGGATAGTCGTGAAAGTTCAAGTGATACGATTATTAATCGTTCGATTAATCAACAAGAACAATTAACTGAATCGAATGAATTTGATAATGAAAATCGTATTAAACCGGATAATATTTTACAAAATATTAACGAAACAACACCACCACAACAAGAACAAGATGACAATAGTAAAACTAATACGTTAAATAACGATCAAGATTTGGCTACATTTCTAATACAAAGAACATCAAAGAATTCAACTTTAGCTAATTATTTCTATTGGTATTTATTGATTGAATGTGAAGATCAAGAGCCGACAATCAAACAAAATGTTTGTAGTTGTTTTATTATAAATTTCAATTAATTAATTAATTTTTAGATTGCTGTACGTGAAATGTATTTGACGGTAATGAAAGTATTTTCCCAAACTTTAGCTAGAGGCGATTTAGAAATGCAAAAACGACGTACAATATTAACAATACAACAAAAATTCATTGATAATTTAGTTAAATTAGTTAAAACTGTTTTACGCGAGAGTGGTAATCGTAAAAAGAAAACTGAAAAATTACAACAACTCCTATCTGATCCGGCAATATTTAAATTTAATTTTACAAATTTCGAACCAATACCATTTCCATTAGATCCGGAAATTATAATTAAAGGTATAATTGCAGAGAAAGCTAGTTTATTTAAATCGGCTTTAATGCCATCGAAATTACATTTTTTAACAACAAATAATGTTGAATATGTTGCAATATTTAAACATGGTGATGATCTACGACAAGATCAATTAATTTTACAAATGATCCAATTAATGGATAATGTTTTAAGAAAAGAGAATTTAGATTTAAAATTAACACCATATCGTGTATTGGCTACTAGTACAAAACATGGTTTTGTACAATTTATTGATAGTGTTAGTGTAGCTGAAGCTGTAGCAGCTGAGGGTACTATACACAATTATTTTCGTAAATATCACCCACAAGAGAATGGTCCATATGGTATAGCCCCGGATATTATGGATACTTATGTACGTTCGTGTGCTGGTTATTGTGTTATAACATATTTATTGGGTGTTGGTGATCGACATTTAGATAATTTATTGTTAACAACATGTGGGAAATTATTTCATATTGATTTCGGTTATATATTAGGTAGAGATCCAAAACCATTACCACCATCGATGAAATTAAGTAAAGAAATGGTCGAAGCAATGGGTGGTGTTAATTCCGAACATTATCAAGAATTCCGAAAGCAATGCTATACGGCTTTTCTACATTTAAGACGGTAATTTCAATTGATTAGAAATTCTAATTNCTTGACGGGTGGTTACCCCCTAAACGTAATTTTTCGAAAAAATCCAAAAACAGGTTTCTCCTACTTTATCATCTTCTTTCAAATGAGATTAGTTTCGTTAAAATCCGATTAATAGTTTTTGATTTATAGCAATTTTCTTACTTTCAACCCTTATAACTTCCACCCCAATTAACTATTCTATATAAATCGGAGGGAACACCTTGTAAGATATTTTGCAATTTATTGTATAAAAATCGTAAATTACTCAGCTATTTTTATATTTGTGGTTGTAAACAAATTTTATTACAATTTGAATTTGTGATTTTTCTAATTTTAGCCACGCTAATTTAATGTTGAATTTATTCTCATTAATGGTGGATGCAAGTGTGCCCGATATTGCATTAGAACCGGACAAAGCTGTAAAGAAGGTTCAAGATAAATTCCGTTTAGAATCAAGCGAAGAAGAGGCAGTCCAATATATTCAATGTTTAATTGATTCATCTGTAACAGCAGTAATGCCAGCTATTGTTGAACAAATCCATAAAATTACGCAATATATTAGAAAATAATCAAATTTATTAGAAAATATGTATTCAATTTTGTATGAAAACGATTACAATTAGTGTTGTATAGACGAATATTTACGAATTTTTAGTTGGTAGAGCTGTAATAATACTTTTAACTTCAACATATTGATTAAGACCATATTGACCCATTTCTCTACCATGACCGGAATCTTTAAAACCACCAAATGGCGCATGGGCACCCAAAACATTGTAAGTATTGACCCAAATTGTACCAGCCCGGATACCTTGTGTCAAATAATTCACTTTATCTAAATCTTTCGAGAAGACAGCAGCAGCTAGACCGTAATTTGTATTGTTGGCACGTTCGATAATTTCATCTAAATCTTTGAAACGGATCAATTGTTGTACAGGACCGAATATCTGTTCGAAATTTTACATTTTAGTTTAGAAATAATTTAACTTTGTCGATCCAGCTGTTTTCTAATGTAATTAGTAAAGAGAGGCGTTTTTGAATATTCGCGCCATCGCGTCGTATATTTGGCAACGCAGACTGTACGTCATAGTTGTTTACCAAATGAGCGACATAACCTCGCAACGATTCAGTAGAAATTCAGGCAGTTAATTGTACAATTTCTAACCCGTAGCATCAGAAATTCATTAATGTGTCAGATAAATTAAAGGATACACTCACGAATGTATTAAAAAATCGGAAAATTGTCCTTTAAATAGGAAAATTTGATAAACAAAGTCAGATTGAGATTTCGAGCGAATGTCAACATTGTCACGTGACAAACACATTTGACCGGCTCCATAGGCGTAGATAATTTTTTCTATCTTAATTCTTATCAATAATACTCTCTCATTTACTTTAAAAACAGGCAGAAAGGTCGTAAATACTAATTTTTATCAAGTTTTCTTATTTAAACGACAATTTTTCAATTTTTTAATGGATTTTAATACAATTTTGAATGTATGTTTCGATCTATATGCTACGCCAATGAATTCCTGAGAGTGGGAGATAGATATCCAATTTTCTATGTTGCCAAATAGTGCGACATAGTGACGTCATGGCTCCCTGTAGGGAGCCAAACGCCTCTTTACTAATTAGAAAATGTTGATTGGCTACTGGATCGAAAAATATTGAACGATTTACTTACTTCTTCTTTTGCGATAGTGTGGTGGTCTTCAACGTTACCGAAAACTGTGGGTTGTACGAAATAACCTTTATCGCCGTATCGTTGACCGCCGATTAGTAAATTCGCGCCTTCTTTCACACCAGATTCGATAAGTTGTAAGATTTTCTTCATCTGTTCTTCATCAACTTGTGGTCCTTGTTCAGTTTTCGGATCAAACGGATTACCAACAGTACGTTTCTTAGCACGCTCTACCGAACGTTCAACGAATTCATCATAAATCCGATCTTCAATAAACGTCCTCGAACCAGCACAACAGACTTGTCCTTGATTGAAGAACAATGCAGCATGAGCATACTCAACAGCCTGTTGGATATTCGTATCGGCCAAAATAATATTCGGACTTTTACCACCCAATTCCAAAGTTGTACGTTTCAAACGTTTAACACCGGCGGCTTGTTGGATTTTCAAACCGACCTCCGTCGATCCAGTGAATGCGATTTTATCGACCTTATCGTTGGCACACAATGCCGCCCCGGCATCCCCGAAACCGGGTACAACATTCAAAACACCGGGCGGGAAACCGGCCTCTTTCACCAATTGGGCGACATACAATGCGGTCAATGGGGTCTGTTCGGCCGGTTTCAATACGATTGTATTGCCCATACTTAGAGCCGGCGCGATTTTCCACGCCATCATCAACAATGGGAAATTCCAAGGGATGATTTGGCCGCAAACGCCGACCGGTTCGTGGCGCGTATAACACAAGCATTGACCGTCTATTGGTATGACTTTACCGTGATTTTTGTCAGCCCAACCGGCCATATAACGGAGGACTTTTATTGTGGCTTGTACGTCGACAGGATAGGCGACATAATACGGTTTACCGTTATCTAAAGTCTCCAAACTCTATTTGAAATAATCAAATTGTTAATTGAAAATAATTGAGTTGATTCTCTTATTATTACAGCAATATAGGCGGCGTCGCGTTCGACTAAATCGGCTAATTTGTTCAATAAACGGCCCCGTTCGGATGCGTCCATTGTGCGCCATGGTGAATTGAAACGGAAGGCTTTATGGGCCGCATCGACGGCCACATCGATGTCTTCTTTACCGCCTTGTTGGACATCAGTGATGACTTCGCCAGTTGATGGATTGATTGTTGGAAATGTCTTGCCCGATTTCGATTTGTACCATTCATTATTTATAAAAATCTAGAATTAATTTTTTAATTATTGAATTAATAAGCATAAATTTACTGATAATTTAATAATAATAGTAATGTATGCTGAATCATTATTGACAATACATCAATTATTTAAAATTATCAATGTTATTGAAACCGGTCTTATCGGTTAACATTAGTTAATAATAATAAAATAATAATAGTAATAACAAATATAAAATAAGATAAATCTTACCCCAGTGTACATCACATTGGGATTCTCATGTGGTGCCGGTACGGCCTTTATGGAATAATTACATTTTTGTATTTTTTGAACGGCTGAACGTAATACCCGCAACATTTTCACTTATTGCGCTTTTAACAACGAAACAATATGGAATAAAATTGCACCTCTACGCTTTTATATCTCAGAGATTTTTTATAATGGCGATAAATAAAGGAAAACATGCGCAACAACGATGCATATGTAGATAGGATGTCTAAAAATATTTAACCTTGATTGTTGTGATAAAGCTTTAATTTTTATTAAAATTTTTAAAATTCTAAGTCGAGATTAGATAACTGTAACGAAATGTACCATCTATTGATTTTTTAGTTTACGTTAATTTATGTTGGTAGCAGTGTATTTATAATGCGCAGGTGAAGTACAAAAGTGCACACAAGAAAGTTCATTTCTTGGTGTTTTTAAATTTAGAATTTTCGCGAAATGTTTAAATCCACATGGCTATTCGTTCTGTTTTTTCAAAATTTGGGTGCCTATTTAAATCCGAAATATTTGAAACTTGATTTTTCTATTATTTCAGCGCTACTACTAAATTTAGTGTAATTTAGGCAACCAATTATTACTGTGTATATCCGTATTTACTAATAGTTGGTTGCCTATCTACAACAAATGTAGTAGTAGCAATAGCGCTGCTACTCGAATATATGAGAGAATACAAAAATTTTTCAATTAATTAATTTAATTGTTAGGCCCGGTTTCATAATCAATTTAAAGGGAACTTTAATT
>JACDRP010001085.1:0-13996 GCA_013841185.1 Hycleus phaleratus | reverse complement strand
TAAATTTCGAATTTGTTATACAGGCTGTCCCAATTGTGTATAAATAAAAACAAAATCAAACATAAATAATATTTATTTGTTCAACAGATTGTTGTCAAATTTACAAATTAAACCAGATAAATAACCGGGATAATCTTAATTATATTTCGAATAGTGGATTAATCAAACAAACAAAAATGAGGAGAATAAGGTCAACGTAAATCGTTGATTAATCACTATTCTATTTATAAAATCATACGATTATTAATATTAATATTATAATAAGACAATTAAATTTTGGATAAACAAAAAAATTAAGGCACATTATGTAAAAATTACAATATTGTTTAATCATTATCAATAATTATTATAAATACTTAACACACTGGCCTACAATTTTACATAATCCGATCTGTATTTATTATTTAATTTAGTTTATTATTTAATAAGTACATAATTACTACAATTATTTATACATAAATAATTAGGTAATAGATGTATGTATATATGTGATAAAAATTTAAAAATAACCTATTTATTTACATGTATAAAAAATAATAAAGAACTAAAATCATAACCGCCATTTAACAGTTGGCTATACTGTGAAAATAACGATTCTAATTCGATTCTACCAATAGTAATAAAAGTGATATGGCGCTAAATTCAAATAATTCCAACTAGTATTGAGCAAATTAAATTGAATCTAAATGGGATGCAATTTTCGATTTGATTTGATGGATTATTGTTGAAATTATCAGAAAATATCACATTTTAGCGGTTGTTCTTTTCGACTTAACGAACAAAATTTAAGTACTGAAGATATGTTGTTTCTTTGATGAAGAATTTTAAGTGTGGTTTAATCGAGCGATATGTTTGCATAATTTCAATTCCTAAAAATTATTTACAAACGAATTTCTTTAAGTTTTCATCGAAATTAAAACAGTCTTGGATTCTTGTTTCCTTACCAAAGACGATATGCAGTTGTATTCTCTAACTTGCCGGCAATTCGTTACCATAACAATAACCTTAGTTTCTTTCAATTATAAATAACGCAATTGAGGTTATATGTAAAGAAATTGTTGATCTCTAGCGTTGTTATGGTAGCGAATTGCCAACAAGTTGTAGAATACGATTGTTTTATAAAAAGAGGAATGTGTTAGAATTGAGCACTTCTTGCGAATCTTTTTCAAATAACAATATAACCTATTTATATCATCATCATTATCACTGATTCTAATGAAATTAATAATAATAATTAATAATAATGATAATAATAACAATCACAATTTATTAGGATCATAGTTCTCTAATGACCAATGTTGTCTTAATATATCTCGATTGCATTGTTCCATTAATAATTTCGTTTTGGCCTCATTTATTGCCAAACATTTATCACTACTACCATGTCGTAATAATTTCGTTGTTCGATCATAATCCCAATATTGGTTACCTTTACTACCATGACATGGATAGAGAATTACTTCCTGTCCACTGTAATCTAAACAGGCTTCATCGCGACGTATCTCACCCGATTTACTGTACATCCAAAACTAGATTGCCAGACAAAAACAAACAAAAAAAAATACGATTAATCATAAACTAAAAAGGGTACACTTTATTAGGACGTTCTATATTTATTGTATTAGATATTTCACGGTATATTGCCTCGCAGTAAGCTATGAATTTCTGTGGGTAGGTCGCTTCTTGTTTCAACTGATTGTCGATAATGCAGATTACTACCAATTATCGACTGCATTACCGACAATCGGTTGGAATAAGAAGTTGACCTGCGTTCACAAAAATCATAGCTAACTGCGAGACGAAATACCGTGGAACACTTGATATTGTACCAATATTTATTCATTGTATACTAGGGGAGATTTATTGTTGTCATAAATCCAACATTCTTATTGTCTTTAGTGGTTTTTACCGCGATGTTTGAGCGTTTTCTTTTCTGTTCTATTTTTATTTTTTCGTTGTTTCTATCACTGTTTTTCCCCCCCGAAGAGTGGTGTTGTCTTTGTTTGTTACTTGATTCTTATCAAAAATATACACAGAAACAATGGAAGTCGACGCGGAAATATTGAAACAAATTGAATTTTATTTTCCATCAAGTAAGCAGAAAACAAAACGAAATATATTGAATTGCTCATTGGAAAACACAAATTCAACATATTTGGTATGTACTGTCGTAGATTGCTTCATATTAGACTAAATTTAACATTTGTTATAAGCGTTTGAACAAATCTACGACACTACATAAGAAATTTATAGTTAACTGTGATAAATTAAATTCACGAATTTGAAATGACATTTGCGACAACGTAATGTTTCAAAAGTTACTAACAGCCGATAACCTAACTTGGTAAGAAAAAGAGATAGGGCGATATTTTCTGTTGGTACACCTGTTAATACCAACTTAAAGCTTGTCTTTTTTCTCCCACAACTTAGAATGATTCACTATTGTAACCTATTAAAAGTGCAACGATAACGNGTGGAAAAACGGGTGCATACCAAATTTCAGAAACTTCCACCAATTGGAGAACTTCTTATACTTCTAATAGGCCAACCATTTGGTTCACTCTGTATAATTTGGATGATTGAACGTTTGGTTCGGAACTTACTCATCTATTTGTTAAAACATAGAATTTTGGATTTATTTTTTTAGGTTAACAGAGATCCATAAACCTTCAATTATATGACCATAGATATAGACATGACACAATAAGACCTGGAAAATCGGAAAATTAGGAAAATATGAGTTAGTCACTTTTATTTTTGTTAAAAATTAGTGGAATAATAGAAAGAAAATAAGCAAAGACAATACATTTTCTTTTTAACAAATAAAACTAGAAGGAAATTTATATTCCAGTTTATATTAATAGAGAAAATCAAATGGTAGAAAAGAAGGAAAATCTAATAATTCAATTGTTAAAAAAGAAAATTTCATATTTTCTAATAAAGTTTCTTTGATAAATTCACAAAGACAATTTATATTCGTTCGAATTTCATTAGCTTAGTTTTTCATCTAATAAAATGACATTTTTGATGCGATTTAGAGTGGTGGATGGGGATGAATTTTACCTGATTCCCACCCTGTTTATGACATGGCCATATATTGATAGGTTTATGGAAATCCTCTGATCTGGCTGGTGAATCCAAACAAATACTAAATTCAATTAATCTAATCTGTAATCAGAAAAGAAAAAACGACCCCAAATTAGTTTTGTTAATAATTAAAAAAAATTTACCTGATTGCCACCCTGTTTATGGCATGGATATAAACCAGCTGGTTTATGTAAATCACTACGACGTGCTGGTGAATCTAAACATGTCTTACCACCATAGCCCAAATTGCGAATCTAATTCAATTTTTTTATAATTAAATTAATTATTAGAAATAAAACAATAATTAAGCTGCACCTACACGTGAATTATTGCCTCTCAACATCACGTACAAGCGCACTTTAAGAGGCTGCACTAGTCGGAAAAACTGGAAACTTTGGTGAATAATTTCTCGTCTATTTAATAATGAAAATTCAAGTCTTTGGGCTTGTTCGAAAGAGCATTCCAAGCTCTATACCAAGGATTTCATAATTTTGGAAATTTTCCAGATGAACATCTGGAAGATTTTCCCCTTAACTCAGTTTATACAAGTCTGTTTGCAATAAATATGGGGTTTAATCGATAGCAAATTGATAGAGTTTTCCAAATTTGTAAGAATTTTCCGAAAATGTGACATTTAATTCTCTGTTTAAAATTAGACAAGAAAACTAACAAATTTGGCATTTTCTTAATTTTCCGAAAACTACCGGCTCGATTGGAAAATTTCTTGCATATTTGGAAAGCTCTATCAATTTTCTATGAATTAAAATGCATGTTTAAAACAAATAAATTGATAAAAACTAAGTTATGAGGGAAAATTAGAATGAAACACATACTACCAGATTTTCATCTATAATTGAAAATTTCCCCTGGAATTTCCAAGTAAACAGCTTGAAATGCCCTTTCGGACAAGCCCAAAGATTTGAATTTTCATCAAAAAATGAACGAAAAATCATTCATCAAAGTTTCCACTTTTTTCACGAAGTTCTAATCCAGCCTCTAACTCAATTAGGAGTAATTTTTCAAATTTGGAACAAAGTTGGCAGTGGAAACTCAATTGTGAACATACCATAGAACTGTTAACCAATAGTTTGACATTTGAATTAATATACAGATATAATAAATATATTAGAAATTGTGGTATGTTCACAAACGAACTCAACTTGCTGTATACAGTATGATTCACTTGAAGTGTTAATTTTATTAATATAATTACCTCGCCACTAGCAACAGCTTCACCGGGTATAAATAATTCCGGATAAATATTATCCAAATACCATTTAAATGATTTACAACCTAATTTACGACGTAATTCTTTTCTTGATGTAACATCCCCATAATCACCTTTATCATTACCAATACGTTGATAATAATATTTAGCATATTCATCTAACCATACATCAGCTAAACGTACACTATTCCGACGTAATACATTAACACCTTGCCGCCATTTATATGGTGAACGTTTACGAAAGATATGGCCGACATGCGAACATGGCACTATTTCTAATGTACCACCGCACATCCATGTTTTAAACGATAATTCTAAATTCTCACCACCCCATATATCGAAACCATTATCATAGGTGCCGAGTTTCTCGAAGAATTTCTATAAGAACAAACAAAAAAATAATAATTGAAAAATACTACATTTTCGGATCGATACAGTTGAAACACCCTGTATATTTATAGCATAGTTGCCATTAACATCTGGAAATCTCACGTTAATATATAATTTATAACAGGAAATTATCGAAACGTGTTGTAACTCGATTCAAGTTAAAGTTATACACCCTATACATATATAGAGAGATTATAAATATAGATGAGGAAAGTAGAAGATCGAGAAGGAGAGAAATAGGGTTAGAAAAAACAAAAGAATTGACACGTATGGGTTGCAAAATTGATATATTGATAACCTTCAACTATCATCGGAATTTATGGGGAATTTTTGTTTTGTGATTTCTCATCTTTTGATTTGTACCAATACGATGATGTAAACTCCAATAATATACAACCTGTTTCGTTAAAAAAATTACATTAAATAAATTAAACATAAACTAACTGTAGTTTCTTAATGTAATCAATACTTTAATGACTCTATTAGAAGATTGATAATTGAGAAGAAAATTGAATTAATTTACAGCCGTATTCTCTAATTATTCAAGAATTCGCTCCCATAACAACGCTGGAGTTAGAGAATACGACTATTTAATTTTAAATTATCATTATATTATTCTAAATAAAATCAAATAATTGTTGAGTTGCCAACTTTAAGAAAATTTTTTATTATTATACACTGTATTGAAATGGGCTCATTATGGTACAGAAATTGGTTTCGAAATAGCGCTATTATGGAAGCAAAACGGAAAAAATGACTAAAATCAACCCAAAAAAGCAACAAATTAAGACCTGATGATGATATTATTATAAAGTCGTCTTGTTTTGTTGATTTCAATTTAAAGAAGAGAAGACAAGATAAGAACAAAACAAACATGAATAAAATTAATTATTAGCAAAAGCGAGACGACCAATATTTCTTCGCTTGTTGACACCTTTCTTCTTCCTTCTGCCTCTTCTATCAGATTTTATTCATATTTTTATGTTTGGTTGAATTAAAAAAAAATTAAAATTCACAACACTATGTTCGTTATTCGATACATGTCAATATATTACATGGAATATGTTGTATAGAAAAAAAAAACAGCAAAAATCTATATCCACATATATCAAAACTATATAATGACAACATATCCCAAGATATTTCAAACAGATATGTCGGAATTAGAATTATGAATAATATTGAGGGTAGTTTTCAACAACATCCCCTATAAATCTATTGGAAACTTTTATAATTTATAATGTTTCCTCCTATTGAATTTAGACATGGCAATAGTTTGCAACAAATAATTGAAAATTATAACATCTCTCGGTCGTATTCTATAACTTTTTGATGATCCGTCACCATGGCAATACTGAAAATTGACAGACTTAACAATTTCATCATATAATAGAAAAGAGACAAAAATAAAATTTTCAGTATTGTTATGGCAACGAATCGTTAAAAATTTAGAGAATACCACTGTGCGCACGCAAATAAAACTTCAATAATACAGAATATACTCCTGTGTAAAACAGGCTTTTGAGTAATATTCACGCTCTATTTCTGACTGAATATCTTTTATACCAAATTTTGACCACTTCAACATCTATTGTAGTCCTCAAAAGTCAGTTTTACACAGGAAAAACTTTGTTCTGGCCGTCAGTGTACAACCGTCTTTTAGCTCGCAGTTGGCTAAGCTTTGGTCAAATTGTGTCGTAAATAACAGATTTCCAAGTGCCCGACAAAAGCTACGATATACGTCCCAAAGATCTAGCCAATTATAATAATCAAACAGAATTCAAAACGGTACTTAACCTCGTAATTGGCGAATAGAATCGTAGCTTGTTGCATAATTTAAATTTGACATTTGTTGGATTAAACAATAAACAAGTTACGACCAACTACTAAATATTCTAGGTTATATTTTACCTTATCAATGCTGAATAAACCACCGGCCATTGTTGGACTCCATACTGGTTCGGCGGAATTTTTATGTCGTTTCTTTTCATGTTCCGGTACGGCATGCCAATTAAATTGTAAATTCCAATCAAAACCACCAACATTAACACCAGCACTATCATGATAATGATATTCTAATGTTGTATCATCAATAACATCAATAACCGGACATACAACTGTTGTTGGATCACGTGCTATCCGATCTAATAATGGTTCCAACCAACCTGTTGTACACTCACAATGTGAATCTAAATATGTTAAAACTTCACCGGTAGCATGAGCAGCACCTGTATTGAGAATTTATAAAAATAAATCAACAATTATGATTCTATTTAACATTGCCATAGCTGTATATTACCTAAAAGACGTGCTCGTATTAAACCTTCACGTTTCTTTGCACGAACGATCAATACTTTCGGTTCACTTTTAAAATAATCGACTAATTGTTGTTGTAAATGTTCCATATCGGAATAATCATCAACTAAGATAATTTCTTTAATTAGATGTCTTGGTGAACGATCCAATACTGAATGGACTGTACGTAATAACACCGACCAGGCTTCATTATGGAAACAAATTATCACAGATGTTTGGGGCAGATTTTCACGAAAACGACCTGACTCTTTACACCTAAAATCAATTTCAACCAACAATAATTAGGACAGACTGTACATTTGATTGGAAATTTTCAAAGTTGGGGGTCGGTGGTATTCTCTAAATTTTTAATGATTCGTTACCATGACAACAGAGTTTCTATTTCATCACATGTAAAATTGAAAAGAGACAGATTATTCGAAAATAACTGTCAATCTATAGTGTTGTCATGGTAACGAATTATTTGTTTGTCATTTGGTAGTGTTGTAGTTTTGTTCGTACCAAGGCCTACTAGATTTTTTAGCGTTTTGCTTATTACAGGCCTGCCTGTCCATTTGTCTTCATTCACTATTCCGAGAGAAATGCAAACTTTGGCCGCATTGGCGCTAATTACCGGAATATAAAACGACATAGCTATATTTCTCTATCTTTATTTAGATACGCCATCTTTGGTTGTTTTGTTTGTTCGTTTTTGGCGGGAAATCTGTTACCAATCATCATTCAAGATTCGTTGAGGTATTAGCGCCACACTAGCCACAGTGGCGAAAGTTGGCGTTTCATCAAGTAATAAGCAAAACGCTAAAAAATCTAGCAGGCCTTGGTTCGAACTAACTAGATTTCTCAACATTTTGCTCTATCACATATTTAATTTCTTATAATTGGCACTATTGGCACTATTTGTATAGTTGGCAACAAAATTTTCCCCAACAGTTGGTAGGATCTGATAAGAAAAGAAAAGAAATCGTAGATTTAAGAAATAGAGATAGAAATATTGTAGCTGTCACTTTTTATGTGACCATTATGAGCGCCAACGTGCCGAAATTGTGTACTTTTTTCAAAATTTTAATACAAAACAACAAAAAACTAAAGAATCTAGTATGCTTTGGTTTAGACATTCGCTGACATTGATAAATATCAATAAACTAATCTGCGACAATATGTGAACTAATCTACGACAATACGTAACCAAGATACAGCCAACTTTGAAGCGAAATATATTCATAGAACTAAAAAAAGAAGAGGGAGAGAGGGAGAAATTATATCGATAAACTAATTAGATGGACAAGTGAGTCGTAAATAATTAATTACGACAGAAATCACAAACAATAATAGTAGAAAACAAAACAACCCCTATGCATATCTATAGATATAATTCACCATACAGATTATTATATTCACTTGGTTGAATTAGAGTTATCTCTCTATTTATAAACATAAATAGTATTGAACAAAGATAGAAAATTAATTTAACTTTAGATAAGAAAGAGATAGTAACTAATCTATTGAATCATGAAATTATAATAATAAAAATTAATAATAATAATAACAATAATATTGTTATTATCATTACGATATTATTGATAAGAACAAAAATGGAAAAAATATTTTATTTTTTTAGTTACTTTGATATCTAATCATCTACTAGATTATCCGGAAATTAATTTTTGTTTTCCACTATACTACAAATATAAGGGATGTTCAAAAAGTGGGTGGGTTAGATTAAATTTCTTTACCTTCTATATTTTCTTCTCTTTCTATTCCATCTATCTATCTATCCACATTTAATGGATATACTCTCATATGATCATTAACAATAATGGAATTTGTCAATGTATACGTGTACATATACATTTATTCAAAGGCGACTAGATTTCAACGACATATTCATAAGGATAGGCTTTTGTTCTTTATACAGGGTGGCTCAATTATGTTTAATAGACGTATATCGTAGCATTGATCGATATACCAACAAATATCAAATTTAGTAATTTGACATAACTGAAATATCGTCAACTATGAATCACCCTGTATATTGACAATACAATTATAAGGGTTGTTTTGTTGTTTTTCTAATTATTTTAATTTTAATTCAATAATTTCATCTGATTTCTAATAATCATTATCAGTCGTCTAGATTGAATTTAATCCGATCATATAATCGTATTTGAATTGATAATATGAAACAGAAATAGTATATAGTGGTGGTGGTGGTTGAGTATAAGGGTTGATACACCCTCTCCCTACATACATATATACATGTTAGATACGAGAAATTACAATATCAGAGATTTTGAGGGTGGTAACGGTGGTTGTAGTAACAACCTGTGACGAAATTAATGCGAATAGTGGAACAAGAAGGCAAACTCCTATATAATATAAACCAACCCCTTGGATTATAATGTTATCTTTGTTCGATAGTATCGTTATTTTTGTTATTACAAATATAAAAATTCAAGGGTGGTTTAGAGAGAATCGCCCGGCGCATCCGCCAAATTTACTTTCTATTTATGAATTTTTGTTTCTATTTGTAATTGTGCGAGTTGGAAATAGAGGGTGGTGATGGTGAAATTTTTATACAATTCGTAATAATAAATTATTGTTTGTAATGGACAAAGGGGTTGTTGTTGGAAATTGTAAAAGGCAAACATATCATCATTAACAATGTTATGAGGCAAGCACAGATGTTGACAGATTTCTAACCATTTATCCAGCTCTGATTAATTACAATTCTACAATAAATATAAAGGGTTACGAAATCAACCCCTATCATGTATAATATCACAATTTTAACCCTATTATTATTCTTATTACAATTATATTAAATCAAAATAGAAAGAAAATAAAATCCAATTACACCCACTTTCTATTTAATTCAATTGAAATGAATTGGATCAACACACCCCCACATATGTTGTAATCTTTAAAAACTACCACCAACGTTCGAAAAGAAACAAAAAAAACTATAACATACAATAAGGGTGAGTTTAGATGTTGCGAATAGAAGAACACAAATAAAAACTATCATCAATCATCCCTACAATGATTATTTCCTTGTTGTTTTTTTCTCTCTCAATGTTGCTTTCATCTATTGAATGATAATAGTTGAAAGTTCTATTTATAGTGTAGGGCTAAAATCAACTACCCTATCTGGGATAATTTTTTTGTATTGTTGAAATTCATAATTCGATTTTTAGGGTAGTTTTTAAGTTGTAAAATTAGAGGCAATTTTTCGAAAATTGCACAACTTTTCAATGGTAGTTTTCATTTTATTAATACGAAACAATAGAGAATTTTCTAGCGATTAAACTTTACCAAACTCACCCTTATTTTTAATCTGATATAACTTGATTTGAGGGTTGTAAAGGGATGATCTATACATGATTTGGCAGGTTTTTCAATATAAGTTAAATTTGCTCGATTTTACATAAAATAGTCAAATTTAGCGATTATTTACAGGGTGGCTAGAATTCTAGGGGTGGAAAGTCGCAAAAAATTGTTATATCTGTAGTAGTTTAATTGTGAGTAGGTGTTTTTAGGGTAGTTTTCAAGGTTGAAGATTAGAACGAATTTTTTTTAATTGCACAAGTTTCCAAGGGTAGTTTTTATTTTATTAATTTGAAACAATGAAAAATTGTATAGAGATTAAATTTTTTCAAACTCGCCCTTATTTTTAATCCGATATAAATTGATTTGGGGGTTGTAAAGGGGTAATCTATACATGATATCGTAGGTTTTTGAATATAAGTTGAATTTCCTGGATTTTACACAAAATAGTTAAATTCAGGGATTATTTAGAGGGTAGATAAAATTTTAGGGGTGGAAAATTGCAAAATAATAAATCATGTGATAATCAAACTCTAGAAACGTTCACTTGTAAAACGATGCAGAATATTGTAGAGTTTATTAAGCTTGCCTAAACTCACCCTTATTTTTTAAGTTAATTAGAGGGTTGTAAACGGTTAATCTGTACATGATTTGATTGATTTTTGAAGTTAGTAAGTTGAATTTCCTGGATTTTACATGGAATTTACCACTAAAGTCACGACATTTAGAGATTATTTACAGGGTAGTTAACATTGAAATTTAGGGGTGGAAAATTGCAAACAAATATAATAAATAGTGTAATAATTGAAATTTGATATAGTTTACGTGTGAGTAGCTGTCATTTTTTATGAATTTTTCACAACTGTACAAGTTTCGAGGGTTATTTCCACTTTAATCATATGAACTTTAAACTTTTCCAAATTCACCCTTATTTTTCTAATTCAATATAAATTATCTAAAGGGTTGAAAGGGATATTTTATAAATGATTTGACAGGTTTTTGACGTCAAGATTAGTAGAATTCACCACTAAAATCACTACATTTAGAGACGATTTTCAGGGCAAGTGAAAATGAACTTTAGGGGTAGAAAATCGCAAACTTTGTAATAAATAGTGTAGTAATTAAAATCGCCGATTGTTTACTTCAAGTAGGTGTTTTTTTTGAAGAAATTTTTCAAAATTGTACAAATTTACGTGGGTTGTTTTAAACTTTTCCAAACTCACCCTTATTATTTAATCCAGTATAAATTAATTGAAGGGTTATAAAGGGTAATCTATGGATGATTTGACAGTTAAATTTCCTGGATTCACCATTAAAGTCACGATATTTGTGGATTATTTACACGTAAAAATCAATTTTAGGGTGGAAAATTGCAAAACTTTGTAATAAATTGTGTAATAATGGAGTTTTTTTTTTTTTAATGTAATTAATTCGGAAGTACATCTTGAGCCGGTCCTGTACAAACAACGATTCGAATTACAAAACACCAACGATAATAATTCTCCCTTCGCATAGAAGACTGTAAAACTTTTTAATTGTTCCCGTTTATCGGTTTCCGCCCTTTATTTTGATTCAAAATAAAAGCAATCGAAATAAAGAGGGTGGCAAAAATTGATATTTATTTAAAAGAGGTGTAACAGTTTCCTTGTTCGTACCGAATTCGATATAAATGCAAAACCATCCACCGATAGGGGTGGAAAATAAGAGCAACAAGGGAAGAATCTCTTACCATTCATCGCGGGGATCTGGCAGCCCTCGATGGACACTGATCATATCGCTAACATATTGATTGAAAGCATTATTTTGCCATCCAAGATCGACCATTTTCTTTACATCCCCTACAACAATAATAATAAAAATAAATCGATAATCATCGAAAATTCCACCCCCTTTAATCCAACAAGAGATCATCGTGTTTTGTTGAAAAGCTCAAGGGATACAAGCACCGATCTCTCTATCTACTACAATTCCCCATCTAATATTTACCTGTTAGATTTGTTGGCAATACCACCGGTTTGCCCATTTCACCGGCCATTTCTTGTGGCGGCACCAAAACGCCCCCGTTCAAAAAATCGTCCCTTCTCGCCAAAGGGGGCTGTTTCCTCTCGGTCTGTGCCTGTTCTTGGAACGGTTCGACTCTCAAGGCCTCCTGGCGTGGTTGATGATGATGCCCTTCGGTTTCTTTAAAATCGTTCTCTATCGCTACGTTATTGTTTCGATCGTCGTTATATAAGAGGAAAGCGACAGTGAACCATGCTGTACCGACGATTACGATCAATTTCAACAATAACGAACGCTTCCTCCACAAAACACCCATTTTTTATTCGAATAATTCTCACGGATTCAACTTAAAAATTACATTGAAGATTAGAATGGAATTAAATCAAGGTAAATTTCGTGTAATTGTAGCCGGTTTTATACAGAAAAAACACAATTCTATTGGCTATTATCACAATTGCGGTCTCTTATCTTATCTTCCAATTTCGTGCATTAGTTTTGTCACTTTCGTATTAACATTTTGACAGATTATCAAAGCAAATATTAAAATTCACAAACAAAACGAGACAATAAGCAAATTATCACAATTTCTGATGGAATTTTCATAATTTTCCTCTGATATTCTAATGATATGTCGATTGAAATCGCTATTATTCCGTCCCTGTAACATAAATAAAATACAATTTAGAGATTTTCGTGTTGTTAAATTGGTAATATAAACAAACCAATTTTGGGTAATTAATCAAAACAAGGACATTATTATTACCTATTCAAATTACACAAAAATCTATTTTTAGATTGTACAAACAGTATAAATCGTATCAATTTGTAATTTGGTAATTTTGTTATTCTACAGTTGGTAATTGGATCAACTATATCGATTTACACGCGATCATTTGAAACTTTTATATGATTTTTGATAGTTTGAGACGATATTTGAGATTGTTTGTCTTATCAAAAATCTAATCTTTCGATTATTTAAAACGATACAATTACGGTTAGTTGTTTTGATATTCAACAGTTGGTAGAAATTCGGCGCCAATTTCAAAACAACCAGATTTTGAATTTGACACTTACGCCTATTCATTGAAAGCGGGAAATTCGAATAAACAATAATCGAATGGTCTATTACACAAAAAATTCCAAAAAATCAACAAAACAAAGTAAAGAAAGTTTTCTAAAACAAAATTCATTAAAAATAAGACAGAAACATGTCTAATTTGAGGTTATATTGTTGATTTATAAACAAACGGGCATCGTTTAGTTCATCAGTGATACCAGCATAAGAATATAAATTCTACCATACGTTTTTATATGAATATTATTAGTCCTTGAACTTTCAAGTTGGCAACAAATTCAAAAAATTACTAAAAAATTTCAATTTTAACTCTAAATATACATCGACAAATAGTTTTTCTGTTAATTTCTAAACTTTTACTTGAATTTTTTTGATTAAATCGTTATATTTATTGAATTTTCAATAATGTAGGTTATATTTTTGTGCTACAATGTTGGCAAAATACATACAATTGAACTAAATTTCAATTTTTTGGGATTATTTGAAAATTAACCCAGAATTCGATAGTTATTCATGGATAACACTCGTAAATATGAAGGCGGCCATATTGATCTCGCAGAAACTTTGTTGTTTCC
>JACDRP010001084.1:0-14026 GCA_013841185.1 Hycleus phaleratus | reverse complement strand
TATGGTACAGTAGATTTATGACTGTTTGACAGACGACAGGACCGTACTTGAAACAAATAAGGCCGCCGAATTACAATTAAAATCGTCTATTTTGTGTATAAAAGCAATAATAACAAATAGATTTAAATTAAACCGATTTCTTTATCGAAATCCTCATCGCTAATTTTCTTCTTTTTCAATTTCTTCAACAATCCAATATCTTTAACCAATTCATTATAATCTTCATCACTAATAGCCGGCCGTTTCTTCTTCAATTTCTTCTCACTCGATTCTTCGTTACAATTCGATTGTTTCAATTGACGTTTAGCCCGCTTCAATTTCTTATCTTCACGTTTCCGTTTCGATAACGACCAAGCTTCCGTTATTGCCGCCTTCTTTTTCATATTCTTCTTAATTGTCGGCCATTTGCCCGTCTGACGATAGATTTGCAAATTTTTCAAACGTAATTCCTCCCTTTTTCGATCCGAATACGGCACCGAATTCAAATCGAAATCGACAACTTCTTGAAAACCATCAATTTGACGACGTTGTTTCAATTCGGGCATTTTCGGCAATTTGAGCAACCCATAAGTTGTCGCCATATAACCTAATGGCAGTTCATTTAAACGCAACAAAAACGAACATTCGTGTTTTGTATAGGCGCGTATATGTGATACGTAAGCCCGAGTGGCTTTCTCCATCAATTCCCGATTGGATTTCAATAGATTTCGAATTTTCTGTTGATAATCGTCGATTTTATTGTCGGTGATTGGATCATCGATTCGATTTAATTTGACTCGTTGATTCTTTTCGATGAAATCAACGTAAGCGGATTCATTGTTTAATAGGAGAATTAGAGCGGAACCTTGGCGATTTTGACGGGCTGTACGGCCGACCCGATGGACGAACGAAGAGGCGTCCGTTGGGGGGTCCCACTGCAGCACCCAATCCACCTAACAACAATTTTATTGAAAATAATTGCAATTTTTCCATAGCTACCGCGATTGTGACCGAAATTGGCGTAAGATAGACAACCAACTATCCACAGAATCTTAAATTGACGATTTCTCTTTAATTTTTCACTCAAAACTCAAAATTTTAGGCTCCTTTCAAAGAGAATTTCACGATATACAAAGAAAAATCCATTAATTTTGGAAAATTTGTTAAAATCTTGCGTTATAGACGAATATTTAGAAGCATATTTTCCTTATTTTCCCCCATAATTCAGCCAATATTAATCTGTTTACTTTGAATACAGAATGTATTGATTGTAAATTGCACGAATTTTCCAAATATTTGGTAGTTTTCTGGGCAATTGAGAAAAACCGCGATTACAAGTTAGCAATAGCTGGTTGCCTATCTTACACAACATGAAATCTAGTTTAAATGGTTGCCTATAATTGAAATCGAGTTACAAATTAGCCAATAGTTGGTTGCCTGACTTAAACCATTTAAAATCGGGTTTAAATGGTTGCCTATCTAACAAAATTTGGAATTGAATTTAAATCGAGTTACCTCAGCAATAATTTGTTTACATTGAATAAATATAATGCTTATTGATAGAAAATTGGAAAAATGTTCGAGAAATTCCGGATCAATTCGATAGTTTTTCCGGAAAAACCGTAATTTCAAATTCGCTAATTGTTGGTTGCCTATCTTACATAATTGGAAATCGAGCCTAAATGGTTGCCTATATTTGAAATCGAATTTAAATGAAGTCACCTTAAGACGAATTTGTTTACATTGAATATGGTGTCTATTGATAATAAACTGAAAGAGTTTTCCAAATATTCGAAAAATTCCGGATCAATTCGGTAGTTTTCCGGAAAATTGAGTAACTGTAGATTTTAAATTGACGAATAGTTGGTTGTCTACCTTGCACAACTTAAATTCGAATTTAAATGGTTGCCTATCTTACACAATTAGAAACCGAGTCTAAATGGTTGCCTATATTTGAAATGGAATTTAACCCAAGTTACCTCAATAATAATTTGTTTACAATGAATATGGTGGGTATTGATAATAAATTGGTAAAAATTTGCCAACTATTTGAGAAATTCTGGATCGATTCGGTAGTTTTCCGGAAAATTGAGAAAAACCGTATATTCAAATTGGCTAATAGTTGGTTGCCTATCTTACATAACTTGAAATCGAATTTAAATTGAGTTACCTCTGGAATAATTTGTTTATATTGAACATAGAAAATTGGAAGAGTTTTCCCGATATTCGAGGAATTCCGGTTCGATTCGATAGTTTTTCGAAAAATTTAGAAAACCCATAAAATTTCAAGTTGGTGTATAATTGGTTGCCTAACGCACAAATCATAAAATCAAGTTTAAATGATTGCCTATCTTACACAATTTGAAATCGAATTACCTCAGGAATATCGATGCCTCTAGCTACGACATCCGTACATAACAATAACGCCCTTTCGGATTTCCGGAAATTCTCCAACACCTTCTTCCGTTTATCTCTCATACGTCCATGAATTGCAAATATTGTGAATTTCTGTAATTTCGATAGAATTTTCGGGAATATTTCCGACCAATAATCGACACAAGCACAAGTCGGCAAGAAGATCATCGCCTTTTTAACATCACGAATTTGTAGAAATTCCAATAAACACGCCAATTTACCACTATCACGTGTTATAATATAGAAATTCTCCAATAATTGCGGTGTACTTTGGGCCAATCGACTACTAACACTAACCAATACCGGATTTCGTAGACCTGCTCGGACTAAATCACCAACTTGTTTCGTTTGGGTTGCCGAAAACAAGCCGGTACGGCGTTGTTTCGGTAGATAACTCAAAATTGTGTTAATCGAGTCTTTGAAGCCTAAATTTAAAAGACGATCGGCTTCGTCCAAGATTAAAATCTCCTAAAATTCGGCACAAATTAAACGTTATTTGGGAATATTTTCAGGATAATTACTAGCGATTTTAACGCTGTAGTTAGATTCAATTGATTCTGGCGTGTTGTTAGAAGGTCCAAGAAACGGCCCGGTGTACAAATCACAATATTACCACCCAAATTCTCATAGGTTCGAATATCGTCGTCTATATGATTACCACCAACGAAAACCACCTTATTTAAGCCCTAAAAACCGACCAATTAGCAAGAAAATTACACGTACAATCCGACAACAACTACAGTAATCGATTCGAGTAATTTTTGCGTGATTTCGGCTATTTGTAGCGCCAATTCGCGTGTTGGCGATACAATGAGGGCGCCGATTTGGTGTTTGCGCCACCGATTCCGCTTCAATATCTCCAAAACCGGAATCAGGAACGCCAAAGTCTTGCCCGAACCTAAAAATCCACTCAATTACCGTAAAATTTCGATAAAAATTGAACGAATCTAACCTGTTACAGCCTCGGCGGCGACGTCTTTGTTGCGCAACAATAGCGGTATCGTTGCCGCCTGTATCGGCGTCATTGTCGGGAAATTCAACGTTTTTATCGCCGTTNTCTGATCGTGTAGATTTATTTCCAGTTGTTCCCAAGTTTTTGGCATTTTTCTTGTAAGTTAACCTCAAATTATCACGCTGTTGACAAATCGGCCATTTTGATTGACAATCGGATTTCTCTCTCTAGACTATTACAGGATGTATTAAGATGTCTCTGTCAGATTGCGCATGCGCTGGTTGAAAATCATGGCTATCTGGAATTCTAAAGGTCGCCATTCACGATTAATTATTCCTTCAAAAAAATTTAAAAAAATATATATAAATATATAAATTGTTTTAAATTTCTTTAATGATGATTTCTTACAATAATTTGAGTAATTTTTTTAATAATTTGTATTTTTTAGGGTTATTCAACGAACGAAATTAACCTAAATTAGTCTAGACCTACCTTAATAACAATGACAGTTAATATGGCGCATGCGCCACTAACTGATCAATAATTGTAACCAACCTGACTCGACGAAAATCACTAAAATTGACGCGAATAACCTAGAAATTATAAAAATATCGACAATTTTCAACAATTCCACGATAAATCCGAGCTAAAATCTATAATTTATCAATTTGAGTGAATTCGTATTGATTATAGGTGAGAAAATTCGATTTAAGTTTCGGTAATTTGAATTTCCCGCCTACTAACTGTCAGGAAATCTAACCTCAATTCTTGTTTATTTAAAATTTCAAATTGTGATAATGATTAATCCTGTTATCAATAAATAAAAATCGATTTATTTCCAATAATGTTGTCTATAATTAACGATGATTCTATCGTATGGTCGTACAAAGAGATCGATAATAAAATCGTTGATTATTGTGGCATTTCTGTTAATAATATTGGCGATTTTCAGCCTCTATCAAGTCGGTAGTTTTTGATTTTCTATCGAAAAAACCGTAAAAACACCCAAATTAATACTGTTATAGATGTTCGCGTATATTGTGGATAATTGCGAGAAACTACCAATAATTGATGTGGTCTACACTTGGGTGAATGGCAGCGATCCGAAATTCCAACAAGATCTACAATTCTATCGGCGCCAATTAACGAAATCACAACAATCACAAATCGATACATCACCGCAACGCTATAGCGATCACGACGAATTAAAATATTCGTTACGATCATTGGAACAGAACGCCCCCTGGATTAATCACGTCTATCTTGTAACCAACGGCCAAATACCGAATTGGTTGGATTTGAATTACGATAAAATCACGATTGTCAACCACAAGGAAATCTTCGATATTCGAGAATATCTACCGACGTTCTCCAGTCCGGCTATCGAAGCCCATCTACATCGGTAAATTTAATTATAAACAATCGTTTAAATTTAATTGAAATTTATAGAATTCCAGGCTTATCGGACAATTTCCTCTATTTCAATGACGATATTTTCCTACAATCACCGATCTATTTCGATGATTTCCTATCAGATAATCACGGCTATTTAATTTATTTATCATGGCCTTTGATGTATTGTAATGAGAAGAATTGCCTATGGAATTATATCGGTGATGGTCATTGTGATGTGATTTGTATGACGAATGATTGCCAATTTGATGGCGGTGATTGTGATCAAATATCACAACAGGTATAATCGATGTATTGTTGGTTGTATTACCACTTGTTTCCATCTCTATTTAACTTGTTGTATTCGTATATAGACATCTTTGTTTAATTGGTGGTATACAACCAGCAATACTTATGGTTCGTCGGTCTAATCGATGTATTGTTGGTTGTCTAACTACTCGGTTTGTCTATTTTTACTTGTTGTATTCGGATATTGTCATCTTTGTTTAATTGGTGGTATATAACCAATAATGCTCGCGTTTTCAGGTATAATCGGTGTATTGTTAGTTGTATAACTGCCTGTTATCTCTGTCTAATTCGTATATGCAATCAAGAATACTCATGCAGGTGTATTGTTGGTTGTAGAACTTCTCGAGTTATCTCCATTCAACTCGTTGTATCCGAATGCGGCTATCTTTGTTTAATTGGTGGTATGCAACCAGTAATACTCGTGTTTGTGTGTATCGAATGTCCGATTATTGTGTAAATTTTCGTTTATTTTTCGATTTTAGGCGCAATTTCGGCAAAATATCAGCGTGAAAATCGCCGGTACTTCTAATAATCTTCCAATTGATGGTTTTGATAAGAAAGAAACGAATTATGATAAATTATTGCGACTGTTGGTACAGAATCGTTCGGATCATTTGAATATTGTCGATTATTTTCGACAATCGTTCAATAATAATTTGAATAAAATATCGGAATTTGTTGAAGAACACAATCGTCGTCTTATCTATTTGAATAAACGTAATCGTAAATCGAAATATAACAATAATGATATAAAATTCAATATCGATACGTTCGGTAGATCGTTACAATACACGAATCGTATATTGAATCATCGTTATGGTATAAAGATCCGTAAAGTACCAGCCCATGCGCCGATTCTTATCAATAAATCGATAATCGAAGCATTACAGATGGAATTCTTCCATGAAATCACGCAAACAATACGCAATAAATTCCGTAATTTCAACGATTTCCAATATTCGTTCTCTTATTATTATTATTTGATTAATAAAAAACAACAATTATCTATCGGGGAGATTTTCAATGAATTCGATACGGATAAATCTGGGTAATTATCGTTTATTATTCGATTATTGTGAATTTATCGAATATTTTTAGACAATGGTCGTCGACGGAATTACGTACGGTTTTGGTGAAATTGTACGATTTACCGTTAAATGAGCAAGTGTTTGCGCATTTTTGGTCGATTTTGTTGAATTGTAGCCATCAAGAAACGGTAATTGATGGGTTGTTGTGTAATTTTTAGGTTAGAAAGTAATGGGATAGTTGTATTATTATTTGAGGTTGGGAAAATTGTAATTTTTAATCGTCGATATTTCGTGTGTTTTTCAATCGATTTCTATGATTCTAACGGTGTTTGAAAGAGTATTTCAAGATCTATACGATGGTATTTTCCGTTTTTGGAAATTCTAATAAATTTTCGAGTTATGGGGGAAATTGTAGGGGGGTGTTTTTTTGTTGTTGTAATCTTACAATTTTCTTTATAATTCGTCCAGTTTTGTTTATTTTGTAACGAAATTGTAGATTTTGTTGGGAAATTCGAAGGGTTTTTCAAATTTGCAAGAAATTTTCCTATAGAATTGTTAATTTTGTGGAAAATTACAAAAATTAAACTAATTGGAAAAGTTGGTGGAAATTTTCCAGAATTCTTGCATGTTTTTGGTATCATTTTCACGTTTTAAACTCAATTATTTTGCAACAATTTATAGAGCTTTTAATTTTCCAATTATCGCTGGAAAATTTGGAAAATCGAGCGATTCTGTTCAAATTGGGTGCTGTAATGTATGTCGCTTTGTCAGAATGTTATCAACTCGAGTACCCAAAGTTACCTAACTTCTATTGGAATCTATAAACGAACCTATAAATCTGGTTACTCAAGTTTAGCAACCCACCTCGAGTGGGTACTCAAAGTTACACAATCAGACTTAAACAACGCATTTTGGCATCACAACTACGCCCGAAAATCTGTTCGAATAAAGCCGCTCTATTTTCAGACAAACGCACTTTCTTTTCAGACGAATTTTCCAAGAATTTTCCGGAATTTCCCAACAAAAATGGCAATTTTCTAAACACAAATCAAGTTTTGAATAAAATATTGTAGATTTTCTAGTAAATTACGTTTAATAAATGGAAGTAACAACGGAATTTAGTTGAAATTATTGGAAAATTCTCGTCTAACTTTTCCAAATTTCCAAAATTGGGTTTTCAAAGATTGCCATACCCTGTCGCCATCTATGAGCTTTCAAATGAAATATTCCACAATTAATTATCGTTCAAATTGTAGAAAACCAATTGGAATAAAGTCAACTATTTTAGCAATTTTCCGGAAAATTGGCTATTCTAGAAGAAAATTTCTTGCAAATTTGGAAAACCCCAACAAAATTTATAATTTCATCAGATAATCAAGAAAATTGTGTAAGTTATAAGAAAAATTGTAAGAAACTACAACAAGGAAACATACCCCTAAATTTTCCTCAATTAATTAAAAACTAATAGGAATTTTCCAAAACGGAAAACGCCATTCACTAGAGCTTGAAATTCTCTTTCCAACACCACTTGAATCATTAAAATCGAGTGAAAAACACACGAAATAACGATAATTAAAAATCGACAATGTTTCTAGTACAAATTACCAAAACTGTATATAAAACATTTCTAAAAGAAATATAACAGGTGTCCCATTGGAACGCTCCCAATAGAATACTCGTTATAGTTTTCTAATTGTAGTTGACACGAATTACAAAAGATCTAGTAACGAATTGTACGATTCTATCGAGAATTCTACAAAACACCATCAGTACACGCAACAAATACAATTTCGATATTGTCGACAATGCCGATGAGAATTTCGTTACTTTTAAAATGTTAACATCCGATAAGAATGAAGTTTTAGAATTGCTGGACAACGTCCGGAAATACCCGAAGTAACCAAATTTCCAATAACAATTCTCGATGATTTCGTTGATTTTTTTCGTGAATTTTTCCAGGAAATTCGTCTGCCTCAACGACAACATGGACCCGAATCGTTGGCAAGACAACGAAATCATCAAGGAAATCATGCACGATTTCTATCAATCCCAATTTCCGCATCCAAGCCGATTCGAATTGATCTCCAAACAAGTTGATAGTTCGCTAAAATTGGCCAGAATCAAGCGGATATTTTTGAATTTTATTTATTTATTTATTGCAATTTATTTAATTTATTTGCTATTAATGATATGCCGGCGTTTTAGAAATCGTCTATGTTCAATACTGAATTATTTCCTACTGTATTAAATAAAAAATTCACCAAGCTAGATCATCTGGAATACCACCTGGATAATTGCCAGTCAGACAGGCCGTACAATGGCCGATTTCTTCTTTACCATTCTTGAGATTCTTCTGGACGGCTTTAACTAAACCATCAACACTTAAATATTCCAAACTATCGGCACCTATTGATTTTCATTAATCAAATTAATAAATCTACAGCCGTATTCTCTAACTAATTGAAAATTCGTTACCATGACAACACTGAAGATCAACAGTCTTCTTTTAATTGTCTGTTGTATTCTTGTCTCTTTTCAACTGTCCATCCGATTGAATTGTAAAGAGTGAGATAGAGGTCTTATTGAAAGAGTAGTATAGTGTGGAGTGTAGTGTAGTGTTTAGTGTAGTGTAGTGTGCAGTGTAGTATACAAAGTGAGCCGAGTGGTTGGCTTATTAGACGTTTAAAGAGTTCTAGTTGATGGAAGTTTCTGAAATTTGGTATGCACCCGTTTTTCCATCTGAACTACACCTGGAAAATATTTTCGTTGTTCTATCAACCCCCAGTGTATGGGGTAGTGTACCCTACTTTCTTATTTTAAATGGAATAATATATTTTTTATTCCATATTTAGATTCTATGGTAAAAATAAAATAGACTTTGATAACATGACCTATGGTCTAACGTTAATAGTTTTTCAGGAATTTCGACTTCTTCTGAAAATTTTGATTTTGTAGCGTTTGATTAAAGAATTTATATGTTTGAAGATATCGTTGATAGGTAATCCAAATTTGGAACTCAAATAGTTTAAACTATGTACTTTAGGCTAGATTTTTCAGAAATGAATTCTCTTTCAGCGTTTAGCCGAAATAAATTTTTCTTTCAGCCAATTTACAAAATGCAATAACTTTCTTATTTTAAATGGAATGGTATATTTTTCTTCACACGGATGGATTGACTAGTGTCTAGTTGTCTATGACTTTATAATTCGCCTGTAAAGAAATGCATAGGAGGCTTAGCAAAATGACATTAACTGTCACATTTGAGGTTAACAATGATTGTTTTGTATGTTTTTTTTTTCAGTAATTTCAGCCAATTTTACATGAAAAGAAAATCCAATTAATTTTAATTTAATTATTTGTCAATTTCTTCTATAATTTTTAATTAAAAAATATAAAAATAATTAATTATTTAGATGTGAATTGTGACAGAAGATTATTTTGTCAAGCCTACTATGTTTTATTATTTCGTTTCATGGAGTAAATTATTAGAAATCGAAAATCTTAAATAACTGAAAAATTATCAGAAATACCTATATGATTCGATGCAGAATTTTTTCTCTCTCTAACTGTGGAAAGAAAAATATACCATTCCATTTAAAATAAGAAAGTTATTGCGTTTGAAAATTGGCTAAAAGAAAAACTGATTTGAGCTAAACGCTGAAAGATAATGTAATTCTATAAAATTTAGCATAAAGCACATAATTTGAGCTATTCGATTTCCAAATTTGAATTGTCTAGCGATAATATTTTCCGACATATGAATCAAAATCAAAATCAAAATTTTCAGAAGAAGTCGAAATTCCTGAAAAACTATTAACACTAGATCATAGGTCATGTTATCAAAGTCTATTTCATTTTTACCATAGAATCTAAATATGGAATAAAAAATATACCATTCCATTTAAAATAAGAAAGTAGGGTGCACTACCCCATACACCGGGGGTTGATAGAACAACGAAAATATTTTCCAGGTGTAGTTCAGGTGGAAAAACGGGTGCATACCAAATTTCAGAAACTTCCATCAACTAGAACTCCTTAAACGTCCAATAGGCCAACCACTTGGCTCACTCTGTATAGTGCAGTGTATAATTTACTGTAGTGTATAGTACAGTGCAGTATACAGTTCAGTGTAGTGTACAGTTTAGTTTAGTGTTGTGCATAGTGCAGTGTACTGTATGGTTAAGTATAGAAGTGCATAGTGCAGTGTATAATTTGGTTTAGTGTAGAGTGCAGTGTACTGTATGGTTAAGTGTAAAAGTGTATAGTGCAGTGTATAATTTAGTGTAGTGTATAATTTGGTTTAGTGTAGAGTGCATAGTGCAGTGTACTGTAGAGTGTAGTGTATAGTAGAGTGTAGTGTAGTGTAGTGTAGTGCGGTAATGGTAACGAATCACCAGAACATTAGAGAATGCAATTATCAATTTATGACGATATTCTATAGCTTTTTGATGATTCGTTACCATGACAACGTTGAAGATCCACAATCTCTATTGAATAACTTATTTTATTCTTGTCTCTTTTCAATTATACCAATGATAGAGTGAGATTAAAGCTCTGTTTTTAATGTGTAAATTTCCAGTTGACATAGTAACGTGTTATCAAAAAATTTAGCGAATATGACTGTGAATTTATAGTGGTATTCTCTAAATTTTTATTACCATAACAACACTGACAATCAACAGTATTTTTTTAATTGTTTGTTGCATTCTTGTCTCTTTTCAATTACACATACGATAGAATTGTCATTATAAAGAATCGCCAAAAACACCAAAAAATTAAAGAATACGACTATGAATGTATGGCGATATTCTCTAATTGTAAGTATTGATTCATTACCATGACAACACTAAAGATCAACTTTTTTTTATTAATTATCTATTGTTTCTTTTCAATCAAATATATTAGAATTGTAAAGAGTGAGATAGATGATCATCGTTGTTATGGTAACGAATCGCCAAAAATTACAGAATACAACTTTTAATTAAATCAAATTTGAAAAGAATTACCAACAACTCGGGCAATATTCTCAAATTCTTCATTATTAGCAATCAATTCTCGTCGTGTTGGTATATTGATACCCATATAACACGGAAATTTCAACGGTGGACTAGCTACACGTATATGGACTTCTTTAGCACCGGCCTTTCTTAACAATTTTATAATCGGCCCTATTGTATTGCCACGTACAATAGAATCATCGATTAATATTAAACGTTTACCGGTAACGTTAACAGAAATCGGACCTATAATACAACGTGTTAAAATTGAACACTAATTTTAAAAAAAAACGTGTTAAATCAAACTTACTGAATTTTAACGAAACGTTTTGTTGTCTTAGACGATTATTTGGTTGTATAAAAGTTCTACCAACATAACTATTTTTTGTTAAAATCTCCCCAAATGGTATTTGTGATTGTTGGGAATAACCGAATGCGGCAGCATTACCCGATTCGGGTACCGCGCCGACAATATCCGCGTTAACTGGATGTTCGATTGCCAATTGTTGGCCGCATTGTACACGAACCGTGTACACTTCCTGTCCTTCAAAAATACTATTCGGCCGTGCAAAATACACGTATTCGAATATACAAAACGCTAGATGTTGTTGTAAATCGGGCCGTTGTACGGTATCGATAGTACGCGGTCCGTTCCGTGTTAATTCGAGAATTTCGCCGGGGACGATTTCGCGAACGTACTCGGTGACGGTCAGGAATGCGCACGATTCGGACGAAACGACCCAACCGTCGGTCTTTTTGGCGGCCGATACGATTTTCCCCAAACATAAGGGACGGTTGCCGTACGGATCGCGGACGGCATAGATCCGGTCTTTTAACATCAACAACAACGAGTAACTCAATGGGGCTAGTTGCATTAGATGGCGGATGCGCGCCGGCCAATCGGGGCCGTTTATCTCGCCGTCCGGCGGTATCAAACACAGCGCTTGCGTTATCAATTCGCTGTCGCTGTGCGTCGATAGACCAATACCGCGTTCCAGGACCAATTTCCGTAAATTACCGGCGTTTTTCAGTTGCCCATTATGGGCGATCGCCAACGCTCCATGCATGGAATGGACAACGAACGGTTGGCAATTGATCGGAATTGAAGCGGCACTGGTCGCATACCGGGTATGTCCAATGCCCAGATGACCCGTTAATTTCGTCATTTTATCGTTATTGAAAACGTTGCGGACAAGGCCCATGCCTTTGTGTATGTGGAAATCATCAGAGCCGTCACTGATAACCACACCGCATGATTCTTGACCTCTACAATACGATAAAGATAGAATACAATCGTTATTGTTGCTATAGTTACCGATGTTGTAAGGCTTCTAAACTGAAACAGATAATTTGCGCCAATTCCGAATTGTTTGATGGATTTTCATTGGTGATAGCGCCAAATACGCCGCATTCGTGGGTCAAACCAGTCGATAAACAATCCATGGTTATCTAAATTTAAATTGAGTGGAAAATTGACAATAAACAACAGGTGGTTTTGTTTGTTTGAGGTTAGATTTTGATAACCTATTCGCACCTCGAAACAAAACACGTGCGGATATTTGTAGCCCATTAAATATACATTAATTACAATAATCTCAAATTAAATGATCCAATCTGCAATTATTTGAAAAAGAATTAGGTTAATTTTTGTTGATTTTCCGTAATTTGTTTGATTTTTCTCGTGTAAAAACAGCAATTGGGGCTACAATTAATTTTGCAGGTCTCTAATTGTGTTTACTTTAACTACCACTCACTAGATGGCGCTAAATTTACTCGTGAACTTACAGAAAACTGCGACTTTTATCAAATACTTGACCACCAACTCAAACAAACAAAACCACTAAATTTTGGCGCGTCATTTGAATTTTGACCAACGTTTTCTAGATTTATTAACGGAAAATCAACAATAATCAACAAGTGGCTTTGATTGTTTGAGTTTCGATTTTGTTATTAGTAGTCGGCTATAAAAATTGCAATATTTACAATATTTTTTAATTAAATGAATAATCTGCAATTAATTTGAAAAATTAGAAATTAATTTTTGTTGTGGTCCATTGACTCATTGCATTTTTCTCGTAAGTAGCAAATTGGGGCTACAATTAATTTCCCAAGTAACTCTAATTGAGTTAATTTCAACTACCAGTCGCTAGATGGCATTGAATTTAATTGTAAATGCTGCGATTCTAATCAAATACTACCAACTCAATCAAACAAAACCACTAGATTTAGGCGGGTCATTTGAATTTCGACCATCCTTATCTAGATTTACGAATGAAAAATGAACAAAAATCAACAGGTGGCTTTGATTATTTGAGACTTGATTTCGATATTTGTAGCCCGCTATAATAAAAGCAACAATTATAATATTTTCAAATTAAATTATCCAATTGGCATTAATTTGAAAAATTANTCCAATTGGCATTAATTAGAAAAATTAGAAATTAATTTGTTGTATTTCATTAGTCTGTTCGAATTTTCTCGTAGTGTAATTAATTGGGGCTACAATTAATTTCGTAATCATCTCTTATCGCGTTAACTTTGACTACCGGTCAGTAGATGGCGCTGAATTTAAGCGTAAAACTCACAGAATACTGCGATTTTATTAAACATTCGATTACCAACTCAACCTAACACAATTCCACTAGATTTAGGCGGGTTATTTGAATTTTGACCATAGTTGTCTAGATTTATGAGCGGAAAATCAACAATAATCAATAGATAGCTTTGATTGTGGGAGGTTTGATTTTGATATTTGTAGCCCGCTATAAAAAATAATAATTACAAATTTTTTTATTAAATTAACAATTTGCAATTAATTTAAAAATTAGAAAATAATTGTATTTCCTTGATTTGTTGAATTTTTTGCGTAAAAACTCAATGGAGCTACGATTAATTCCGCAAATAAACTCTAATCGCGTTAACTTCAGCTACCAGTCACTAGATGGCACTGAATT
>JACDRP010001083.1:0-14040 GCA_013841185.1 Hycleus phaleratus | reverse complement strand
AGCGGTCCCATGTCCTTAATAATTAGTTTTTCAATAGCATGCTACTGTTACATTTGGTATAAACTAGGCAACTAACTGTGCATTACACATCAGTAGTTGGTTGTCTAATCCACTAATTATAATAATTTATATAAAACTACCCCAAATTATACAATGAATATTTGCTATCGTAATATTTACATTGTCGTGAATACTCATTCACTAATAAATTATATAACTTTTTAAAATTAAATAAAGGAATAATTCAGATACTCGGTAATGAGAGTGACATCTGTTGGTTTTTAAAAACACTATAACTATTTTCTGTTTCTTTGAAGTTTTCGCGCGCTAAAATCAACCAATTTGAAAGATAGACCACGATATTAATTACTAATTACTTAATTATATATTTAGTTAATTAAAATTAGGGTAACAATCTAGATATTACATTATCACTTTACTAAGGATACGTAATATAATTAATTGTTCTACTGATATTGTTGGCGAATAATGGCAACGTTGCTAAGAATTTTCTAATAATATCCAATTATGAAATTTAATTAAATTGAGCTGTCCTAAAATGCAGTTGATTAGATAATCAAGTTATTTTTGTGTAAGTTGATGAGTTAAATTTGTTTTACAATTAATTAGGAGCGTTTTTTCCAAATTTTCGTGTAAGAGGTCTACAGTTAGACAAATTTTTAGAACGTCAATTTTGACATAACCTAATATTTTGTCTGTGTATTTGTTACAAAATTGGTTTTATAAAAATATGTACAAATTAAACCATTTTAATGGTTGTTTATTATTGGAATTTAAATTAATATTGTAAATATTATTATTTATATTGAAATTGATTTTATTTATATTTGTAACAAAATAATTATAAATGTCTGCCAATCAATGGAAACTTCTAGTGCATCTAAAAGATACATTTAATAAATTATCGAACGATAAATCAATACAGAATGTATTAAATCACGAATTATTCCAATCAATACAGAAATTATCAAATCTTACAACTATTAATATAACGCGATATTTCGAGAATACGAAAAAAACCGACAAAAAAATCGATTCTAATTTACCGAGTTTAATACAAAGTCTACAACAGACAAGTGAAAATCAAGATGTTAAAGATAAAGCGAATAAACCGGATTGGAAGAAAAAAGAACGACTGACCAAAGTATACTGTCAATCATTAAATAATCGAATATTAATGAAAAAATCAATTTCCAGTCGGCAATATTCTCACAAACACAACACGTAATTTTATCAATCGAATCGGCGGAAACCGATCCAGCACTATTACAACGTTTAGAATCGTTCATAGCGCATATCAAACAATATCCAGAAGGGCGAAATTCCGCAATTAGAGTAAATTATAATGCTGGAAATCCGTTTGATTAATTTAAATTAATTTGTAGATTGGCGCGATTCGTTTGTTGTTACAAAAACGTTTAAACAATAAGAATAATAATGAGATACAAGGGTGTATAAGGGAGGCGTTAGCTTTATTGGGCTATGCTGATCCGGTACCAATGCAAGGTGTCCGTATTTTATCGATGGATGGTGGCGGAATTCGTGGCTTATTAGTCCTGGAAATGTTGAAAAAATTGGAGGAGTTAACCGGACGTAGAACTCACGAATTGTTCGATTTGTTCTGTGGCGTCAGTACTGGGGCTATTTTATCGTTTTTATTAGGTGATTATTGGGAAATTTTAATTAATTAATTAATTTTGATTATTTTAGCAATCCACCGGAGGCATATTGATGAGATTGCTGAAGGTTATAAAGCTATAAGTAATGAAGTTTTCAGACAATCACCCTTGTGGGGTACTAGCAATTTAATGTGGACACAATCTTACTACGATACAGATTTATGGGAGAATAAATTGAGGGAGTATTTGGGTACTAAAACTTTAATTAGCACCTCAAGGGATACGTTATGTCCAAAAGTTTATAGTTTGTTATAATTTTTGGATTGTTATAATTTGATGAATTTTAGGTTTGTGCGGTATCGGCAATTGTAAATCAATCCCATTTATCGGCACATCTATTCCGTAATTACACTCTACCATGGCGTGTTAAATCGCAATATTTCGGTAGTCATGAGTACGAATTGTGGCAAGCTGCTAGGGCCTCAGCCGCCGCTCCCACCTATTTCGAAGAATTCAAATTAGGCAACTATATCCATCAAGTAAATCAATTTTATTGTTATAATGGAATTGTAAAATTTCCGGTTTTAGGATGGTGGCATTTTGGTGAATAATCCAACAGCTGTGGCGTTACACGAAGCGAAATTAATTTGGCCCGATACACCAATACAATGTGTTGTATCTTTCGGTACCGGCCGGACAGTACCACCGATCGGTGATATAACAAAAGAATCGTTAGATAATGCGAATAGTACATCATGGGCGAATAAATTCTATAAAATACTCGATAGTGCAACCGATACTGAAGGTAAAATTATACGTTTTGAACTAATTATAAAAAAAAACAACTATTTATAACCGACAGGTGTTCATATAATGTTGAATGATCTGTTACCTGAGAATATTTATTACCGTTTCAATCCGTATTTAACCGAAATGCTCAGTATGGTGGAGATTGATCAAAGGAAATTAGAACAATTAAAACGTGATGCTGTAATGTATTTGAGACGTAACGAAGAGAAATTCCAACAAGCCGCATTCAATTTGATGAAACAGAAAAGTTTGTTGCAGAAAACCAAAGATTATTTGAATTATAAACGTGATTTGTACGGGTTTTAAAATTAGTTTTTACATAAAATATACCGTTTCGAGATTTTATTCAGATTTCTCCCCTATTAATTAATCATTTAGTTTGCCGGCTCATCAGAATTTTTCAGGGTTTTATAAAATCAAACAAAGTTTCTTTTCAAAGTTATATTTAAATAGTACGTTTTTTTTTCTTTAGATTAATTGAAGCTGCCATTCAATCTGTTTGGTCGTCAATCCTTTCTATTTTCGTTAATTTAATTTAAGTTAAATAAAAAATACAATTTGAATTGTTGTAATACAAATAATTAAAGAAGCATAGGCACCGGTTCGGTTTTCTTCATTGTAGTATTATCGATGATGACAACTTCACAATACTGATAACGGAATGTCAATTAATAATAGAGATTCTTGTGGTGCGAAAAAGCACTAATTCTAGCCGGGTTATTTCGATTTTTTGTGTGAAATTAACGAGAATTGTTTAGTTTGTACTATTGTTGCTTGTCTGTTGGGTATAAATGTGCTTTTTCGAACCAATTCTAGATGTATTTACAAAATTATTCGTTTAACAAATAATAAATAGTCTAATAATAATAATAATAATAATAATAAAATCAGTGTCATAGACTTAAATTATTAAAAAATAAAAAATAATACGAATTAAATTAAATAATGGATGATTAATGGATTTGAATTATTGTCGATCAGCCACAATTCGATAATAATCCAAATGAACATGAGAATTTAAATTAATTATACAAAAAAGGACGTATTGTTATTATTTCTATTGATAATACTTGAAATTGATGATGAGACGTGATGTTGTCGGGTACAATTGCGGCAATTTTCCAAATAATATCCGGTAATAAGTCGAGTTTGTTGGCGATTTTTTCGAATTTTTCCCGTACCGCGTCAAATTACAAGGACTCCACGTGTCGGACAACTTTCAAAACGGGGAAATATCCGGAAAACGGCCAAATAAAGTCGACATTACACGATTTATATATGACAATGAAACAAATAATAATAATAATAAAATAAAACACTTATAATTAATAATAATAATAATAATAATAATAATAAAATTATAATAATAATCATCATAATAATACATCAATCGCCTAATGGTTGGGTTATTTAAGACTAGAATAGTAGAGGACACACTTCGACAAACAATTATAATAATAATTAAAACATGGGAGGATAACGGATTCATTTTGCCAGATATTCGATCATTTTCAAAAATTTTGGCATCTCTTCATTCAATAGCAAGGATTCGACACACCCTTTAAAGTATTTGGTTGTGAAACATTGAGACCTAGAGCGGGACAAAAAATACAATTAGTTTTGTAAATTACGAATAAATACGAGCGAAAGATAGGCGAATTAGCGAAAGAACATGCATATTGTTGGAGGTCTCTGGAGAATATTCAAAAAATTCCACAAAAATCGCAATCCAACTGTCAAAAATTACAAATTACAAAATACAAAACCCTGGTTAAAAAAAATCAGAAATTTTTTAGTGTTTTAGTGTGACATGCGTGATGTTTCGATATGTTAGCGAGTTAATAAAACTAAAAAAAATAAACGGGTGTGTGTGTACCTAAACCCCTGGGTCAGCCCCATGTAATTGTTTTATCCATGTCTGGATTTGTTGTTCCTCATCTGAAAGTTGTAATGTATCAAGACAGCCTTTGAAGTAATCTGTTGTGAAACAGTCTTTCCTGTTGAGAGAAACAAAAAATAATTTTAAACGAGAAAATAAAGCGGTTTCTTGGAAGAATTCCCAACAATTTCCGGACATCAGCGTTTCTAGAAGAATTCATCTCTTCATTAAACATTCAACATAGACAAAAATTGTAGTTGTCACGCTAGATTCCGGATTTCCGGATAATTTCGGAATTCTGATAATTACCTGCATAGCGAATGGAGTTGTGGCTCTCTAAACAGATTGTAGCAATCCTCACAGATACGGTCCAGTCTTGCAAAAATACTTTTATCGTAAACACCTTTACATTGGATATCGAAGAATGAACGTTTAGTTAAATGATGTGCTAACAGACTTGGTGATCGGTCCATCAATGGACTTGCTGTTGTTACTTGAATTAATAATACAGCTAAGGCCATACACGACCAAATCGCCTGGCGGCTTATGCTCTTTGGTGATTGGCAATTCATCTACAATCGAACAAAAACGAGTAAAATTAAATCGAGATTAACACAAATTTTCAGTTTCGTTGCAATAAATTACACACAGTAAACAATTAACAATCCACTTTGTATCAATTAAACTGGTTAATTGAGGCAGTGATGAATAAAAAATTTTAGAAAAAAGAACACGTCAAAGAATTGTTGCGTCAACTCAACCATCAGCAACAATTAAAGCGTTACGTTTTTTTGTTTCTATAGGTACGATTCGATCATCTATAAATTATGTTACAGCTGGACGCCAATAATTCCAATAATTATTCCCTTCGATTATTGTGGTGGATAATAATCGAAATATCAAGGTTAGTTGAATTGTAATACGATCTTGATTAAATTAGACGAAATTGATTAGATTGGTTACAATTAATATTTTGACCTCGTTTGTGCGAGAGGGCGATTTTTACGATTCTCTGGTGGTTTTATAATTTTGCACTTGAATCTATAATTATCCGTAATTTTATAACCATCCAGATTGATTGGATTCGGCTATTTATAAAATTATTCAAATTTGCTAGTATCGTTCCAATTTTAGGCGTTTTAAAGGGGTCGAAACTAGGCCGCCGGTTTGTTGGTAGAATTGTGAAAATTTCGAGACAATCTTCATAATCTTCACCGGAACGAAGAGTGTATGCGTGTGCACACCTGTTGTATTATTATGTGACAAGATCACGCCATATAACCAACAATGTAAGTGTACTTATTATCATAACTTGGTGATCGTTTTCTTCAACTGGTTTTGTCTATTTTTAGCATTGTTTCAGGAATGTCGTACAACCATCGCCATTGTTCTCTCTCTCTTTACATTGACTACTCTGACTGCTCATACAGGCATATATCTTTCGATTTTTTCCCCATATACAAAAGGTTCTGGAATATGAAGATTACGGTCCTGTTGTTGTTGTTGAGAAGATGATGATGTTGTTGTTGAGAGCCTTTGGCAATCACCGCGTGCAAAAAGCAAGAAAGAACCACACCACCAAGAGATTGGCCACACAACGAGCCATATCTTTATATACTTAAACAACTTTAACAAGTGCCGACTTCTTCGTTGTCCTTTTTCTTATCCTTTTTCGATTCGATTTGTTTTTTTCTTTGCTTATTCCCCACAATACTCGTCTCTTGGCGCGAAAGTAAACAAGTCACGATTGATTCTTTGTTTGTTTTTGCTACCTACCTTTAGATATACCACCCATCTTCTAATAAGGCACCCCAATTAATTTCGAATAATTATCGAGCAATTAGGCAATAATTTGCCAATTATATCGAATATTATTGACGCTCTTCTGATTGATTATTTAAAAACGAATTGCTAGCGATTGGTCTTGGTGATAACCTTACGACCAGAAAACAACATCGTCGACAATCTTTTATAGTAAAAATACGTAATAAAAATTTCTCTCCACTCAATCAATGTTCTATTTTTATAACAATCTCCTCAACCTGTTTGTAAACCACTTGATAACTGCCAATTATATCATCAAATTCCGCCTTTTAATTTTGTTTTCGCTAAATCACCTCGTCATTTGTGTATGTATGTTGGTATACCGGCGTTTTTGCCTTCTCTTCATATTCCATTTGTCTTTATTTTAAGGCTTTTTTGCCTATACGGCAACTCCACCACACATCCTCAACTGCCGCAAGTCAAAAGGCGGCTTGTTAACGAATAAATGATCGCACGTAATCACAGACTAGCGGAGAGATTGGCAAAAAGGCAAAAGTTATGACTTCATCATCAACATCATCTTGTTGTTGTTGTTGTTGAAGAAACGCAGAGACCACCAGCTAACAAGCCATTCTACTATTTGTATGCTGAAACAAAGTGGTCTTTTTGCTCGAATCGTTCGCGTTGGGTCTTTATCATGGTGGTAATGGTGGATGATTTCTCAAGACCAACAACAAAACGAAAAAAATAACAGAAAGAAAACAGACACTTTGGCTTGCCATCGTGCAATTGCCGTTGATTAAGTTATTAATAAACAAGTCAATAAACGCGTTAATTTCAGTTGAAGAAGCGCGTGTGTTTGTGTGCGTATTTCTAGAACTGTCTCATTCATGTTCCAAAAGAATTTTGAATGGTGGCCGGACTCGGTGAAAAAACCGTCCACCACCTGGCACTCGTACATTTCCAACGGCTAATTTTATAAATGTTGGCAAAATTCTCAACATCATCATTATCATCAACGACACCATTATCAATGGAACGATTTTATTTAAACTAGGCCAAGACACACTCCCGGTTTTTTCAACGAAATCAATTTACAAACGGAGGATATCGAACTTTGATTCTATTATCAAAAGTAGCCTTGAATTTTACAGTTCCAACCTTAAATCGTTACAGGAACTTGAGAATTTTACAACACGGAAATGAATCAATGCCGAATTCTCGATAATGACATTAAGTTTATAGTAAATAATAGTGAAGAGTATGCGTATTTATAAACTATTTAAAACTATGAATGTGGTGCATAAGAGTTTATTATAGTGCTTATTTTAAGTATAGTGTAAGAGCTGCGCTGATGTTTTAAATCAAGGCCGATACAGCACAGACAGCCTGGCGCGCCCGAGCTGAGTCCACTCGACTTGTTGTGGATATAGCTGGACAATTGTTACTTCTAATAACAACAACAACAACAACAACACATGGAGATGCGATGCGTTTAGAATTGGAAATCAATGTAGTTTTCCATTGGAACATTGGAAATATTACAGGAATTTCAATAATTGCACACATCAATATTCAAGAAACCTTGGCCTTAAGTGACAATTTTTGTATCATTTACTCCGGATTTTTTATTCGCTCGCTAATTTATAGCCTTGTAGTTTTTATATTCCCTTGACTAGAATATCTAACGATTTGAATGTCTACAAAACAAGAGTTCAATGATCAATTGTTGAAATAATGGGTGCCGGTATTGACCTACTGTATGGATCGTTAAATTTCTAGATTAATTAAAATTCACCAATTCTTTGTTCTCGTCGGATTGACGAATTTTTAAATTTGTCTAACCCGAATTGAAATCGATCGACTCAAATTTGGTTATCTATAAATTTCGAAAAAATTCCAACAATTTTCCATAGAACTGAAAGAATTCATTGATTAACACAAATATTTACTACAACTCTTGATATTGGGAATATTTCCATTCATAAATTTTATTCGAAATTGATCTGGTTTTTTTCGATTGATATCGGAAAGTTTATTGGAATTCTCTCAGGTACATCGTTGTTTATTTAAACGATTCAAATGTTAAAAAAACAACCATTCTATAAACAAATTTTCGAATTATACACACATACAAATAGAGAAAAAACGTACGGAATGATAAATTTATCGTCGTTATGGTCATTTATTAAAATAAATCTCGATAATAACAAGCCGAATAAAAATAATTGATTGGAGAAATTAGCGCCATCCGGAAATGGGGCTAGTCCGGATAAAATTGGACTCGTTAGATTTTCGATAGATAAAATATTACAAATTTTACTAATATCGAATGTTGTAGGCGTGTGAAACATGGGAAATATAAAATCCAGTTTCGAATCTCAATCGAACGGTTCAAATAGAAATCGGAATTGCTGAAAATCGAATTTTCGTAATCCCCCATTTATTGTTAATATTTTAAAATGGTGATGTAATTTTTACGTGGATAATTTGTGAAAATTTTTGTAGTGAAAGTGCTACAGGTAGCGATTGCGGTTGAAACGCGCCAGCATAAAACAATAATACCCGACAATTTATTTGGTGGTGGTGGTGGTGGTGGTGGTTATCGTGAGTAGTAGAAGTAGTAGTATTAGTGATAGTAGTAGTAGTTGTAGTAGCTTACGTGTTTTTCAGGAATTTGGAACATAGTCCTAGTGATTGATGTAAGATCCTGTACGGTTGGAATTAACACGGAAAGCACGAATTTTACGCGTAAATTGATACACAATTGTTGTAACTAAACCGAATACTAGTCGTATTATGGGTGGTGTTGGTGTAAATTCGGAAAACGTTGAAAATTTCTCACACACTACACGATTTCAGTTCTTTTTCATGTAAGATGCAGAAATACATTGTGCGGCTGTATCTCCAGCATGTAGTGTATATAGTATTCAAAGTCTCTTACGTATTGCCCCCACCAACCACTTTTATATATCTATATAAATGTAATACATACTTTTCTGTATGTATAGATAGACACATGTATAGTTTTAATTATAATAAATTGTAATTAAGATCGTTATTCCGGGATTTCGGGCGTGTCAATTTGCCCACCATGGATTGAATTTTCCTGCCAAAGCAAACATGCGGACTCAACCGAAAAAAAAACAATCTAATCTAATCTTGAAGCGATTTCCTGTAATTTTTCAGGGAATTCAGGTGTTTGGGCGGATTGGCGAATTTTCGGCAATTAACGTCACACTGTTGAAATTTCGCGATTTTATCGACAAGTAAAAAACGATTTTTTACGATAATCACGAATTGGTGGAAAATCGAAAGAAGTTAGCAACAGTTTTTGGCAGCCGTTCGGAAACCGTGTTAATTTTATCTTAATTTAATCGACACGGTAATGGCAGTAATTTACAATAGTTACATTCGGGCCGAAAAATAAATATTCCTTCGTTCGGGATTCGGACGAAAATAGAGACTAAACATTGGAAAATTTCAATTATCAACAATTCCTATAATAAAATCAATTTGACGCAACTTTTCGATTTTATTTTGGATTTTCAACCCGGTATATATTCGAATAATTCTCACTCTAGCAAGTAAATAAACATTTCATAAGACGAGAAGGATTGAAATTATTAGCACGAAATTATTATGTACGGAAGATATTTATTTTAATTATGTATGTTTACTATTAAGAAAATTTTAAGTTGAAATATATAAGTGCGAATCTCACTCAAAAATAACACGAAATTCTAATTAAATAAATAAAAGATGTTGAAACTTTATAGGTAACTATTTATAAAACGATATTTACGAATAAACACCCAATATACCGGGTGGTTTATCAAATTTTATCAGCCTTGCATTAAAATTCGCAATTTTTATTCAACTAACGCCTTTAGAATTGAATTAATTCAAACAATATGGCATTGGTGTTCGATTAAATACAGGGCCGATCTAGCCGAACTACCCAAGCCTCAATCACACCAGGGAAATTCCTATTGTGCAACATTTTCTTACAACAAGATCTGTTCCGGTTAAACTTTCCGGAAGTTTCAATTTCAATGGAATTGCAGCTTTAACGCTTTGAAACAAACGAAATTTATCGGGGGTTGGACGGTTTTTTAGCGCACCCCTATTGTCCAATAAATTTCGAAAAACCCACCGATTCATCGGGTGTGTTGACTTAAGTTGCATAGAATTGGCTTAATGTTGTTTGTGTGTATTGATAATAAATCCGGTCCTGATAAACTGGCAATTATCGTACAAGCAATAAAATGATGGTACTAAATTCAACTTCTTTTTTTAAATTTTGTTTTAAGTGTGTATGTAAACGTATATTTTTAACCATCATTGGTTTTTTTACGACCCACTTGTTGCGTATTCAAAAGCCCGAAAAAAAGAGCCAAGCAAACAGAGTTAGCAATTTATTGACGTTGTTGTCTTTTTATAACTCTTTCTGGTTTGTTTTAACAGTAAAAGTAATAATAATAATAAAAACATTAACAAAAAATTGAAGATTTCTGGGAATCTATGGCTTTCTTTGGGACGAATATGCTTTTTTGGGCGATTATCGTCAATTCTAAATAGGTTACGTAAACAATCTAGACGATGGATAGATGGTTTTAACGATAAAATTTGCGATTTAATCGCAGGATTGATGACTGGCAACCGGACCTAGAAATAACACAATTCATGATGAATTAGTAATAGACAGTTGTTGTTCATTAACAAGTCTAATTATGAAGAAAATTAGTTTGTTCATTCTAAACACGAAAAGATTTCATCTAAAACAACAACAACAACAGAAAAAATCGGCAATGATTCATCGGATTTTCAGCCAGATCCAGTCCAAAGTCCCTCAAAAACGGCGTCATATTGAAAATTGATGACGTGTTAATGTCGGAAAAACACCGATTCTGGTACGGGTGAATTCGATTAATAGAACCCATTAAAAGAATCACGTAGTTTTTGTGTTTTTTTTTTTTTTTTCAATAATAAACCCCCGCATCGTGCCCGCCAACGAATACAAATCGAATAACAATTTCAACACAATTAAGCATTAAAATCACGATCGTGTTGAAATAATTAGAACTTCATCAAGTTTTACGATTATTATAAATCGTTGATTGGCGGCAATCAATCGAAAGAAACCGAAAATTGTTCTGTAACCGACGATAAAACGGACACCCGGTAAGCTCGTCTCGATTCAAACAACAAAAAAGCTCTCGCGATCTTTATTGCGATATCAACTCGTAAAATCGTTCTGATTAAAGGCATTAACGTTCAAATAATAAAATTTATTTATTTTTACCTTGTTTGTATGGTTTCCACAGCGAATTTTCCGTCCGATGAATACAAAACAATATAAACGAACGAACGATCGAAAAAAACCGAATCACCTGCTTCAATCAAGTTCACTCAACTCGTTACATGTGAAAATAACAGAAAAATCGAAAATTATCGGTTAATAAGCTGTATTTTTAGTTATTTGAATCCTATTCATTAATTCCCTGAATTATTTCGGCGCAATCTACAGGATGTCCCGTCGAAATTCGTCCTTATTTTGCATTTAAATCAATTAAAATAATCGAATCGACAATGCGGTGTGTCAAGGATTTTTTTATAAATTAAACAACAACAAAATCGCCAATCGAATTAGTTTAAATTGTGCAAAATTGGCTGTATTGTTGTTCTAATCGTGTGCAAATTTAGATGGAACACGGTGTATATCCGACTTACCTACCGCAATATTAGAGACGCCACTAATAAATCATATCTTGTTTGCCTTCATTATTCTATCTCTTTCGTTGGTTCGCGTTTTTTCTCTCTATCGTCATCGCTTAATAAATGATCAACTTTTTATAAAATACCGGAAACCCATCCAATCTACTTTAGTAATTGAACTATAATTAATAGTAAGTGTAGGGAAAATACCGGTGAGGAAAATTTTTGTAATTTTTCACAAGAAATGCCTCATATCCATCAAATACAATAATTGATTTGTATCTAATGCTGATTTATTGTTTCTTCTTATTGTTATGACAATGAGAATATGAATCAATTTTTAATTTCTAAGTAAAACGGTAATTGTGGAAAAATTACTAGCGTTTCGACAAGAGATGGGGATTCAATCGGACACCCTTGAAATTCGAATTGAAACTCGATCGATCGGTGTACAACGCGTCCCGTTTTAATCGCCAATTTAAGGCAGTCAAAGTTTGATTGTGGCCAAATAAATTATTGGAATTTATTGTGGAATAAAGTGGCTTCAGATCCAGACGATTGTGGCCACTCTCAAATTAACACTTTTAAATGAAGACGAAATTGGGCCCGAAATTGCAGCAAAACGCCGATTTACTTGGCGAAATCCCCCCAATTTTAGAATAAATTTGTTTTGCTTCAAGTTCAATTTGGGTAGAAGTGGCCGAAATTCGGTTGTTTGGGTCTAGCGACAGAGCCACCCTGTGGTGATCTTGTTTCTATTATTAGAACCCGAACAAGCGCCGAAAAACTCAACGAATAACAACAAATTCGAAAAAACAAACCTTGCATTATTGCCAAGGCCATGTCCAAAAACGGAACATAAATGTATGTATCACGGTTTTGTGACTAGACAGTGATTTGTTTAGATTCGACGAAAATGATGGAGGCTGCATCACAAAAAACCTGCGGTCGATTCGTGAGATTTTCGGTTTTTATCGTTTAATTCTAATCGACTTTTCTCTTCGGTTTCACCAGCTTGCTTACAACTTCCTGTCCAGTATGTACGAGTTTTGATTAACCTTAAAAATTGATTTATTTCTGGTCGTCTTGTGGTGTTGTTTGGGCGAGGGGCCAATGGGAAACGACTTGAATTTAATCAAATTATAGTGAATTATCTGGTAGTAATGGGGAAAAAACCCAATTGCCGTAGGACTTGGTGGTTTTTCAATAATTTAACTCTTTTTTTTTTGGTCTTGCCTGTTCTGAGACTTCCTGTTAGGAGAGATTTATGTTGTAATTTCATTGTCATTTAGTCCAATGTGGAACTATATTTATACTTTTAAACTCTATAAGAATTGATAATTTACTGTTTCTATTTTTATCTGTGCCTCCTGTACAATTACCGCCGATTATCGAACGAATAAATTAGAATGTTGAAATTTTTGTCTATAACTCACCTAATAATTTACTTCACATTTCAGCACTATTATATCAAAATAGACAACAGTACACATAATCACTTTGAAATTTCCTTTTTGGAAAACTTTAAACAAATTACAGACTAAATTAATGGGTAATAATAATGTGAAATAATTGTAAACGTTTAAATTGTTTCACGTATTTCCAATACTATTGAAGAATTTTGTAATTTCCAACATATTATTGGGAAATTATTTAGAAAAATAACGTTGTTATGTTGATTGTACAATCCTGCAATAGAACTGAACATTTTCACGTGAATATTCTTGAACACAGGATGGAGCTTATTAACAACACAACAACAACAACGATATAGTTAGACCAAGTCCCATGACCTGACATGATCTTTACATTATAAAAATTGACATAACACAATAGAACGATAACTGTTATACATACATGCATATACTACAAGTGTAGCGTAAGAATTTAACGTTAATTCAACCGGAATTTCAACGAAAACAACCCGAAATTTTACCAAAACCCGCAAATAATCTGCATTTTAATTTAAATTGTCGCAGATCTATGCTTCTGGGTCCATAACTGCGGAATTTCTGCAATTCAAGCGGATATATAACGGAAATTATGACTAAAGAAAGTCTAAAGTGTCCGCAAATTTTAATAATCGATATCTCGCTTGTTTGATGATATGTTATAATGACTTAAACGTCGTTAGAAACAGTATTTTGAGAAGCATCCGAGGTTGTATTTGTTGTTCAAAAATTCCGATTGAATTCTGAGTTATAGAAGTTAATATTGGAGCATGTTATT
>JACDRP010001082.1:0-14056 GCA_013841185.1 Hycleus phaleratus | reverse complement strand
CGAAATAATAATCGATTGTTTGCGCAAGTTACGATAGTTTACTTGATTCTTGTTTTTTTTTCAATTGTTTATTAGATTACTATGCCTTGGTTATATGGTATCGTAGATTGATTCATTATTTTACTAAATTTGTTTGTTGATGTATTTTTTTAAGTATATGAATCAATCTACGACACTGTACCGCCAGCTATATTATTGTATAGCTTGTAAAAGATGGATAGCAGTTGGCTGTTTTTGGTTTTTGGTAGTCGTAGCTTGCTTTCTACTTCAAAAAATTTGACAATTCTAAATCTGTTCGAATTAAGCTAAGACTTACGTGACACAAACATCGCCAATTACAAATTGAAGTATATCCGGTAGTTTGGTGATTTTTATACGACCATTTTGTTTTAATTATTAATTTTATAGGTTAGAATAAATTTCGAATTTTCGAATTTGGATGTGGTTAAAGTTTGCCACTCTTTCTCAATTTTCCAATATATCCAAGACAATTGAAAAACCCATCGAATTTTACCGAATCCGGTCCTGACGATTACACGGCCAACGATGTCGTAACCGTAACCACATCTTTGTGGATTTTCCATCAAAGAAACCTAAATTTTCAAAAATAACAGCAACGGTAATAAAATTGGGGATTTCCAGCAAAACAACCCCTGTAGAGGTAAATCAACCCCTAACTAAACATAACCTCAAAAACTAGAAGAATCGAGGTTATGTTGCTTTTATTGATACGAATTATCGATTTTTTTCCGGTAACAGTTGGCTATGATTTTGGTTTTTTTGGTAGAGTCGTAGCTTGCTGTATATTTTAATAAATTTGACATTTGTTCAATTCTAAATCTGTTCGAATCAAGCTAAGATTTACGTGACCCAACATCGCCAAGTGCAAATTGAAACAAATCCGGTATTTTGGTGATTTTTATACGAGAATTGTTTGTTTTAATTATTAATTTTATAGGTTAGAATAAAATTTCGAATTTGGATGTGGTTAAAGTTTGCCCAATGCCCCCACCACTTTTCTCAATTTTCCAACATCTCCAAAAAACCCATCGAATAAGTCTCAAATTTTACCAAATCCGGGCCTGACTTTCAGTGATGTCGTAACCGTAACCACAACATTTTTGATTTTCCATCANTCTCCAAAAACCCATCGAATAAGTCTCAAATTTTACCAAATCCGGGCCTGACTTTCAGTGATGTCGTAACCGTAACCACAACATTTTTGATTTTCCATCAAAGAAGCCTAAATTTTCAAAAATAACAACGGTAATAAAATTGGGAATTTCCAGTAAAACGGCCCCAATTACCGGATTACCACCGAAACAACCCCTGTAGAGGTAAATCGACCCCTAACAAAGTGAACATAACCTCAAAAACTGGAACAATTGATGAAATGTGTCAAATTTTACAAAATCCGGGCCTGACTTTCAATTATGTCGTAACCGTAACCACATCATTTTCAAAAATAACAACAGCAACGATAGTAAAATGGCCCCAATTACCGGATTACCACCGAAACAACCCCTGTTGAGGTAAATCAAACATAACCTCACAAACTAGAAGAATTGAGGTTATATTTTCCAATTTTCAATAAATTCGTGGAATCCGGTCCTGTCTAATACAACGTCAACAATACCGTAACCTTAGCCACATCATTTCGATTTTCCCCAGAAAATTAATTTTGCAAATTACAAATAAAACAATGACAACGGATGTGAAAATCGATGTTTCCGGTGAAATGGCACCAATTATCGAACCACCACCGAAACAACCCCTATCCAGGTAAATCCACAACAAAAACAACATAACCTCAAAAATTACAAACATTGAGGTTATGTCCGATCGATTTAACGTAAACAATCGGCAATTTTGCAGTTTTCTAACAATACCAACCCATCTATCCGATCCGAAAGAATTCGTACTACAACAACGCCAAAATATACGGCCGTGGTTGCAATTTTTACAAACAACCAATTTCAAAACGCCCCCATCATTACCGCGGCTGAGTAAACGGATCGTACGAAATATCGAATATTTCCAAGCCAATTATCTGTTTGTATTCTTAGGTTTGATCGTCTATTGTCTGTATGTTATAACCTATAAATTTTCTAACCTAAAAATTAATTTTCTAACCTAATTTTAGGGTGACTTCACCGTTGGTTCTACTAGCTGTTGTTGCGAGTCTCTATATTGGTTATCGTCTAAATAAACGCCATACGGTTAAACGTTTCCATTTATACGGTAAAGAATTGAGTGTGGCCCAATTGTATGGGTTGGTAACACTATGTTCGATGCCTATATTCTATCTAGTAGGCGCCCATGCCGCCATGTTTTGGGTATTAGGAGTATCATTCTTTCTAATAACTTTACACGCTTCTTTCTACAATATCGACATTATATTGAACCAAAACGACCAATTATTAGAACAAATTTAATTGTTGATTATTTAAATAAAGGTTGTACAGCTCTTAAGAATTCCAATTGGAATTTCGATGTACTGAAACGATCAACTGAAGCGCGCGCCCTCTCCCGAATCCCACCGATCTCGTCATCGTCGACCAATAGGATGTATTTGATAATTGTCGCGTATTCATCGGGTGTCGTTGCTAGGTAACCCAAACGGCAGCCCTCTTGAGTCTCGATGATGTCCAATAGGGGACCGCCACTTTTATGGGCGACAACAATCAAACCGGCCGCCATCAATTCAACAACACCAATACCGAAATGTTCGTCCAACATCGTATGAATACCGATGAAACCCGTACGATATTCGTCCAATAATTCTTTATAGGTTAGATTTAATTTGAATTCAACATGATTTTCGAGACTTAAATGTTTACTTAAATCCCTTAAATCTTGGACGCGTTGATAATCGTTCGAATTGCGACAACTGCCGCACAAAATCAATTTTATATCGAATTTATCGAACAGATCATCCGGTAGAATTTCACGTAATTCGTACAGGGTTTGTAATTGTAGGGGGTGGTCTTTTTCGGGGCGGAATTGTGAAATTGATAAGATACGGATGTGTTGGGGTCGTTTTCGGGGATGGTTGATTGTTTTCAAATCGTTGACGTCACACGGCGGATAGACTAAATGTAGATGGCGTTGTTGCCATAATTGTTGCAAATGTTCTAATGTGAATGTTGAATTAACTAAGGTTATGTCGGAACATTGGCCGGCTAGATAATATAGCTGAAAATTCAATTGAAATTAGTTGAAAATAGATGGTTGAATTAATGGCCGGTTGTTCGAATTTAAACTCAAATTCTACTTCGTTCTATGGGATATACATTCATCTTTGTCTTATATTTACGGATTATAGGAGATTATAATGAGTGTGACAAAGATATCCGATATTCGCTCTATTTCTTGTTAATTTCTATGTTAGTTCTATGGGATATACATGGATCTTTGTCTAACATATTGACGATTGTATGAATTATAGGCGATTGTAATGGGTATGACAAAGATACTCGATATTCCTCTATTCTTATAAACTCTCTGGGATATACATCGATCTTTGTCTTACTTATTGTATTGTTTATATGAACTATAGGAGATTGTAATGAATCAGACAAAGATGCCGAATATTCATCAATTTGTTGTTATTTAAGAAATTTTCAATATTAAGTAACGCGTTACGTTCACATTTCATCGCTTCTATTTTCATAAAATATATCCAATCGAATTTCAGTTGTTTCCCTATAAATATTCGGATGTATTAAATTACGCGTTACGTTCCAATTTCATTGTTTCTACTTTAATAAAAATTAACAATTTTACAACATATTTATGTATCAAGTTAAGAATTACGTTCGTATATCATCGCCTCTATTTTATTACACTAAATAATCAAACGATTCTCCATTGTTTTACTATAGATATGAGTATTAAGTTACGAGTTACGTTCGTATTTTATTAAATATCTATTGATTTTCGATTGTTTTGCTACAAATAATCTCCTCAAGTTACGCATTACGTTCACATTTCATCGCCTCTACTACCATTGATTTTCGTTTGTTTTAATTCAATAATTTCGTTAAGTTATGCGTTACGTTTATATTTCATTGCTTCTATTTGAATGAAAAATTCCAACATATTTTCGTGTATCTACGACTTACGTTCGTATTTCATCATTTTGACGATCTACAAATAATTTTCAATGATTTTTTAATAAATTGTCTGATGCATTAAGTTACGCATTACGTTCACATTTCATCGCCTCTACTACACAATCAAAAATTACCATTGATTTTCGATTGTTTTAATTCAAATAATCTCTATTTAAGTTACGCGTTACGTTTATATTCCATCGCCTCTATTCTGGCGATCTAGCAGCAATTGTCTATTATTTTCTAATAAATTCTTTAGTGTATTAAGTTACGCATTACGTCCGTATAATCAATCGATTTTCTATTATCTTACTAGCGATAATCTCACTATTTAAGTTACGCGTTACGTTCAAATTTCATCGCTTCTACAAACAATTTTCTATTGTTTCCTTACAAATACTAGATGATGTATTAAGTTGCGAATTACGTTCATATTTCGATAATTTGATTTTGATAATCTACAAATAATCTGATGTATTTAGTTACGCGTTACGTTCACATTTCATCGCCTCCACTTTGTTACCGTACCCAATCGAATTACCATCAATTTTCGATTGTTTTAATTCAAATTCAAGTTACGCGTTACGTTCATATTTCATTTTGCTTCTATGTTTATCAAAAATTACAACAAATATTTTCGTGTATCAAATCACGACTTACGTTCGTATTTCTTCGCCTTATTTTCTATAATCCAGAAATTATTTTTTGTATTAAGTTACGCATTATGTCCACAGTACTTTCACAATATACAATCGATTGTTTCTCTATAGTCTTGCATATTAAGTTACGCGTTACGTTCACATTTCATCGCTTTTTTGTTATCCAACATAATCAAATTACTATCGATTTTCGATTGTTTTAATACAATAATCTTACGATTTAAGTTACGCGTTACGTTCACATTTCAACGTTTCTAATTTGAACAAAAATTAGATATTTTCGTGTATCAAATCACGACTTACGTTCGTATTTCATCGCCTCTATTTTGACCATTTACAAACAAACAATTGTTTCTTTACAAATGGATTAAGTTGCGCATTACGTTCGCATTTCTTCGCCTCAATTATAATCTACAAATAATCTCTTGTATTAAGTTACGCATTACGTCCACAGAACATCGCCTCTACTTTAACAATATAACCATACAATCGTCTGTTTTCCTATAGTCTCGCATAAGTTACGCGGTACGTTCAGATTTCATCGCCTCTACTTTACACAATCAAATTTACAAAACAAAACTGTATCTTTACAAATGGATTAAGTTGCGCATTACATTCGTATTTCTTCGCCTCAATTATGATTTACAAATAATCTCGTATATTAAGTTACGCATTACGTCCACCTCTACCATACAATCGATTATTTCCCAATAATCTCGTATAAGTTACGCGTTACGTTCAGATTTCATCGCCTCTACTATTACCCTATAAAATCGAATTACCTACGATTTTCGATTGTTTTAATACAATAATGTTACGATTTAAGTTACGCGTTACGTTCCAATTTCATCGCCTATACTTCAACAATTTGAATTTGAGTTTATTTGACGAACAACCGGCCTTTAATTATAATTTTTTGATAAATACCCAAGCAAAAATCCGATAATATAACAATTTGGCATACGTAAATATTGGATTTCTTGCTATTATACTACGATTATTATAAATGATATGCCTTTGTGTAACTCTTCTTATCATATCATTGGTTATAATTGGATAATGAACATAGCAACCAATTCGACATCTACCAAAATATTTAAATAACGGCAACGTAAACGTAAATCCGGTTGTTTCAATAAAAACATCCGGTGTCAATTTCTTTAACGCCTCATAACCTAAATAAATCGAACCAAGAGCCTGACCTAATAATGTAAAATACGGATAATTATCACTTTCAATCCATTTACGTTTCGTTAAATAAACAAATTTGATATTATCCCGTTCCAATTGAACATTCAAATTCGTTTCGACTTTATCGAGAATATCAATCGGTGTTGCCTCAATATCACCAGTATACACCCAGAATTGCGCATTTTTATACCTAGAAAACGACAACATTTGTAATTTCCAAAATTTTAGGTTAGAAAATCAACCAACTGTCGTTGTAGTGCCTGTATAGCAACCCACAGGACCTTCTCACCCCCACCACCGGCATTACAATACGGATGGAATATACCAATTTGTAATCGTTCACGATTGTTCTTCAAACGATTCCGATCGAATTTCAAACGTAAATAGACGAAAATCGACGGTATTATCAACAGAAATGTTATCAATATCGATATTGTTACGAATAATAGGAAATCTCTCGAATAGATCAAGGAGGCACTGCAAATAAAGTGAGGTTAATTTCGGAAATTTTCCACAATTTGTCGTGTATTAAATCGATTCGACTTACATAAATGTTAGAAAACTGATCATATTGTTGGTAATTTCGATCAATTTGCACGAATTTGCTGGAAATTCGCCGAAAATTCACTCGAAATTGTTGAGGTTATGTCGCACCGATTGAGGTTATGTATTGACACGTCTCAAATTATCGATTTTCAATCGTTTGGTTTTGTTTTATTCTCAATTCGCGTTATCATTTCGATTGATTTATTGTTTTATTTGTTTATTTATTATTTTATTTATTTATAATTATCAATTATTAATCTACACGGTTGGTACAACTGTTTGTATCTATCTTTGTTGTTGTTTTGTTTATATTATTGACAAACGCCTGCTCGATTCTGAATGAATTCTAAAATGTGTCAGTTTTTAATACTAGCAACTTAAATTGCGGTTGTTACGAACGTTGTCGTTACTTAATTCGTTTAATTTGTGTTATTTTAATTTCCAATCAATTGGATTAATTAATTTATAATCGAGGTAATCCGGTGTGAAGCTGGCTTAATTGTGGCGGCCATATTTGTAGCGCATGCGCGTTACCACCGACGCTCCTTTAATAATTTCGTTAATTTTCCGCAATGTTTTCATGTTTATTAACGATTTTCCTGTTAATTTATTGGAAATATCACGTTCTATTATTGCCATCAATTTTCAATATAATTTGGTTGATAATCGAAACGACATATTCGTTGGGGTTTGCTGTTTGTTTAGTGTTGGTAGTACTGGTCGACGAACTGACCAATCACATTCAACGTCTGTCAAATTTTCTCGAATCGCTCGATTTCGATTGGTTGAATTGAACGGCATTTGTTCCGATTTTAACCGTTATCGTTACTAGTGTTTGTTGGTTGGAAGTTGTTTTGTTTCGTTTTGGTTAGAAAATTTGTGAATTAATTACGAAAATTCGATCGAATTTAATCGATTTGGTGTGTTAATTAAAGTTAAGTGTGTTATGTTTTAGTTTATTGATGGATTGGTGTTGATATCGGGCGTGTAATTGGTGTAATTGGTCGATTTAACGGCGATGTCGTATGTTCGATGTTTGGCGAAAGAAATGGCCGATTTAGACGCGTCTAATGGGGCCAATAACGAGGACGAATTGAATTCGACGTCCGGTTGCGAGATGAGTTTCGATTTGGCGACCAGTCCGTCGAGGTCCGTCGAGAATTCGGCGACAAATGATGGGGGTGTGGGGGAGTTTTCGACGCCGCCGTCGATCAAACACCGCCACCACTATCACAGTGGTAGTAATACGAAGATGAATTATAGTCCGCCCTATAAGCGGGTGCGGGCTTTGAGATTGTTCGATAGTCCGTTGACGCCGAAGACGATTCTGCAGAAGTCCGATCAAAATCACGAACAAACAACGCCAGCACCGAGGGGGCGGTTGTTTTCAACGGAGAAGCCCCGCGGGGTGCCCAGTTGTTACAGTCGGCATGAGAGTAAACCGGCAGCTAATGTTAATCCGTTCACGCCGACAGGTACGCACGGTTTGGGGTTGAATTTCGACGAAATCCACCCCCGAATAGTTCGGATTTTGACAATCTACAATTCTGATTTTAAGGGTGAAATTGATGTATAAATTGAACAGAATTAACCCCCGAAATCGCCTAATTTACGTTGTTAACTTTGAGCCAATTGTCATTTAAAATTATGGCAAATATGGGGGTTAATTTGAGTGTAGTTACAGTTCTCATTTAATTGATAACCGGAGTTATAAATTTAACAAAATCAACCCCTAATTTGTTGGAATTTTTGGGGTGTATTTACAGTTGTAATTTAATGATTGTACAGTAATTGGGGTTGAATTTAGACGAAATCCACCCCGAAATGGTGGGGATTTTGACAATTTTCGATTGAACCGACAATTCCAATTTTAAGGGTGAAATTGATGTATAGATTGAAAAGAATTAACCCCCAAAATCGCCCAAATTTGGGGTGTTCTTTGAGCCTATTGTCACTTGGAATTGTGCCAAATTTAGGGGTAATTTGGGGGTTAATTTGAGTGTATTTATAGTTGTAATTTAATTGATAATCAGAGCTGTAAATTTAACAAAATCACCCCCAATTTGTNCAATGTTGTTAATTGTTATAGTTTTTGGATTCTTTAAGGGTTGATTATCTAAATTGGGGTAAACTTTTATAATTTTATATTGTTGAAGATTTAAATATTAATGATGATAGTGTTAATTAGGGGTTGATTATATAAATAAGGGTGGATTTTCTTTCAATTTTTCCAATTCTACTTGTAAATTATAATAGTTTTTGGATTATTTAAGGGTTAATTTTATAGATTAGAACGGATTTTTATAATTTTTTTTTCGAAATTTCTAGTTCCAATTACAAACGGTCATTTAAGGGTTAATTATACAAATTAGGGTAGATTTTTTCAGTTTTTCCAATTTGCAAATTGTTATAGTTTTTCGATTATTTAAGGGTTGATTGTACGGTGGATTTTTATAATTTTTTCTCAAAATTTCTAGTTACAGTTACAGTCATTTAGGGGTTGATTATATAAATTAGGGTGGATCTTTTTTCAATTTTTCCAATTGCAAATTATAGTTTTTGATTATTTAAGGGTTGATTGTAGAAATTAGGGCAAATTTTTCTAATTACAATGATAGTTTGGGAATTATTATGGGTTTAATTATAAAAATAAGGGTGGATTTATTTTTAATGTGATAATTGGGGTAGTTTTTAAATTAATTTTTGTTTTTCTTCCAGGTATGATGTTAACAAAGAAACGTACCCGTTCACCCCATTATTACACCCGCATCCCCAAATTAATATTAAACGATTGTGAAGATTTAAATACAAGTATCGATAATATCAATATTGATAACAACAATTTTAATGATAATAATGATGATGATGATGATGATGATGATGATGAAATTGAACAACCAACAAAACGTGTAGCCTTACAAGAAAACAATATATCGCGTTATCATCAAGAATTCCATGAAATCGAATTGATTGGTATTGGCCAATTCGGTTCTGTATATAAATGTATAAATCGTTTGGATGGTTGTATTTATGCTATAAAAAAATCAAAAAAACCGGTAGCCGGTAGCCAATTAGAAAAACGTGCATTAAATGAAGTTTATGCTCATGCTGTATTAGGTAAACATCAAAATGTTGTACGTTATTATTCAGCATGGGCTGAAGATAATCATATGATCATTCAAAATGAATATTGTAATGGTGGTTCATTGGCACAACGTCTATATAATGATCAATATTTAAATGAGCAACAATTAAAAATTCTCTTATTGCATTGTGCTGAAGGTTTACGTTATATCCATTCGGAAGGTCTGGTCCATTTGGATATAAAACCGGATAATATATTTATAACAAAAGAGAAACGTTTACATTACGATTCGTCATCGTGTGATGATGGTTTTGAAGATTATCAATTCGATGATAATCAAAATTTCGATGAAATCACATATAAAATTGGCGATCTAGGACATGTGACAAGTATCAATAATCCACAACAATTAGAAGAGGGTGATAGTCGTTATTTGGCAAAAGAAATCCTCCATGAAAATTATACGAATTTAATAAAAGCTGATATTTTTGCTTTAGGTATAACAATTTTAGAAGCCAGCGGTTATAAAACAATCCCAAAAAATGGTGATGAATGGCATCAATTACGACACGGTTATATTAATTTAACTAAAATACCACAAAAATTAAATACTGATTTTATCAATTTAATTAAACAAATGCTAGATATTGATGTTAATCAACGACCTACGGCTATACAAATATTACATCATACATTTCTACAACCGATTGGTAAGAAAACTAAAGCCCAATTGCATCGTGAATTGAATGCTGAAAAATTGAAAAATGAAATATTATCGAAACAATTACAAGAGGCGGCTAAATGTATTAAACAAATAGCACCACAAGATAATAATAATAATAATAATAATACAAATAATAATAATAATATCGTTGGTAATGGTAAACAATTGAAATCGTTGAATCGTATCAATAATCGTCTATTGGGTAAAAAAGTCAATCGTAGTGTTAGTACGACGACATTTTGAATTTCGACTCCATTTTTGAATTTACAATTAAATAGAGATAGATAGACTGATATTTGTGGTGACTATTAAATATCAAATTGGCTGTTTAATTGTCGATGATTACGATTGGTTGTAGTGGAGAACAAACGAAAATCTCATGGATTGATTTGATTTGTAAATAGCCCAACTATTATGATTATTATTATTATTATTAATTAGTGTTAATTCTTATTGTAATAGTTTTTCTATAATTTTTATATTCGTCTATTATGATTATTATTATTATTATTAATGGTAGAAATTTTGTTATGTTTAATGTGATAATTATCCGATTATTGTCTAGTTTCTTGTCTATTTAATTAGTTTTGTCATTTATCTCTTATTATTGATAATTAATTGATTAATTGTTTGATTCTAGTTAGGTATTTTTTTAACATTCCGTGTAGATTTGTTGATTGGTATGTTTTTTACAACTATTTTGTTCGTTTGTTTATTTTTTCTAAACGGTTTTGTTCGAATGGTGGAATCGAAGATTAATTGTTTGTAAAAAATGAACTGAATCTCAAATAAAAGTTTGTATTTTTCGAATTTGGCGCCGATTTTGGTGTCCGGTGTGTTTTTGTTTGTTAAAACTATTTTGGGGGATTTTCGTGAATTTGTCGACTATTCAATTTTCTATTCGAATTTTGAATTAGCCGCCATTTTGCTACCAACTGTTGAGGATAAGAAAGTGAAATTGTTGAAATTCAGCGCTGGTTTTGGTGTCAATTCGTTTGTTTGTGTAAGACTGCTTGATTTTCGTGGATTTGTCGAGTAAGGTTGGTATTCAATTTTCTGTTTGAATTTTGAATTGGCCGCCTTTCTGCTACCAACTGTTGAGGATGAGATTGTTGAAATTTAGCGCCGGTTTTGTTGTCACTTGTCGGTTTATGTGAGTGCTTGATTTTGATTTTAGGGTATTTTCGTGGATTTGTCGAGTAGGGTTGGTATTGTGGTCGATTTTCTGTTTGAATTTTGAATGGGCCGCCTTTTTGCTACCAACTGTTGATAAGAGGCTAAAGTTGTTTTTTTTTATGTGGATGTTAATTTTACATATTTGATTATAAAATTAATGAATTTGTTAGCAATTTAGGGATTTTTTTTATTGTGAATTTGGCGATTGGTACCGTGAATTTTCGATGAAAATCAACGATTTGGTGGAATTTCAGAAATTTCAGGTTCAAAACCAAATTTTCCAACAATATAGCCTTATCACTGATTTTATTGTATGTATTTCAAATAAACCGCCATTTTAGTACCAACTGTTGAGTATAAGAAGCAAAAATTTCTAGTTTTGTTGTATGTTTGACAGTTGATGCGATGTTAATTTTACTGGCTTGATAAGTAAATTAGAGTTTAATTTAATTGTCGGTAATTTAGGGTTTTTTTTTACTGTGAATCTGCAGTTGGTACTGTGAATTTTCGATGAGAATCAACGATTTGGTGGAATTTTAGAAATTTCAGGTTGTCAAACCCAAAACTTCCAACAATGTAGAGTTTTATCACTGATTTTACTGCAAGTATTTCAAATAAACCGCCATTTTAGTACCAACCGTTGCCTATAAGAAACTAAAATTGTTAGATTTTTTGTTTTTTTGACAGTTGATGTGATGTGAATTGTACTGACTTGATGATTAAATTGGAGTTTAATTTGTCGGCAATTTAGGGATTTTTTTATTGTGAATTTGCAGTTGGTATTGTGAATTTTACATGAAAATCAACGACTTGGTGGAATTTGAAAATTTTCAAGTTGTTAAACCTAAAATTTCCAACCATTATACAATTTTATGGCTGATTTTACCGTGTGTATTTCAAATAAACCGCCATTTTAGTACCAACTGTTGACTATAAGAAGCGAAAATTGCTAAATTTCTTGTATTTTTGACAGTTGATGTCGACGTTAATTTTACTCACTTGATTATTAAATTAAATCTCCATTTAATTGTCAGTAATTTAGGGATTTTTATTGTGAATTTGCAGTTGGTATTGTGACTTTTATAAGAAAAATCACGACTTGGTGGAATTTTAAGAATTTCAGGTTAAACCGCAAATTATACAGTTTTATGGCCGATTTTACTGTGTGTATTTCAAATAAACCGCCAATTTCGTACCAACTGTAGCTTTCAAAAAGCTCACATTGATGAAAATTGCTCGATCAATAACGACAGTGGACCTCGATTTGTTTGCCGAATGTTCAATGATTTAGGGATTTTTTCTCTATGAGTCTTACAGTTGGTATTACTAATAAGAGTTCTCCAACATACTCGTAATAACCGATATTTCCGGTTGTATTGATTTTTTAAAGTTGGTATAATCGACAAATCTAATCGTTCTTTTATTGGATTTCAAATAAACCGCTATTTTACTACCAACAGTACACTGTACAAAACGAAAGTTACTAGTTGATTGTTTTTTTTTAATTTATTGATTACAAAATTGAATGTTCATTTATTTAATGGTTAACGATTTAGGGATTTTCTTATTATGAATCTAGCAGTTAAATTGTTCTAGAAATTTTACTTGTGAAACTTTCATTTGTTTATTAAATATTCAAATATTTAGGGACTTTTATTGTGAACTAATTTCCCACCAAGACACCTGAAATTCAAATTTAAAGATCGATTGTTTCACATTGACTCACAATTAGTTACAATTTCAAATAAACCGCCTTTTATACCAACTGCAAGTTTCGAAAATTACCAGACTCAATTGAGGGATTTTCGAATTTTGTTAAGCTCAAATGAAATCCAAGCAGTCGTAAAAGCCGCGGTTGTTTCAATTTCAAATAATCCGCCACTGTGACCAACTTTACAGTTTAAACAAGAAAATCACTAGTAAAGGAGAGAATTCTAGAAAAATGGCGAAGGAATTTTGTAAATTCAAAAACCCATTTCCAGCATTCCTATCAATTATTTGTCATATTTCAAAATTCCGTTCATCTGTAATTATTTGGATAAATGCAGCGTAGAAAAATTTCAAATGAAGGGCCAATTCGGTACCAACTAACTTGTCGAAAATTTAAAAGTTACTATTTTGATACCACCCATTCTAGATCTATTTGACGAATAAACGAATTTTACAGATTTTCTGCAATAAAAATGAATAAATTCGAATTATTTACAATTTTTATAGGTTATTTCCACAATATTTTAGTAATAATGGTGGGAATTTCTGGAATAATTACCGTTGAATTTGGTAATATTTGTTTTTGTGGTGTTGGCAATTGTAGGTCGTTATATTGTTGTTAGACCAGTGCGCATGCGTATTAAAATTTTGGAATTTTGTTGATATACAGCGATTGTTTCATTTTCAAATATACCGCCATTGTTGCCAACTTTACAGTTAAACAATAAAATCACTAGATAAAGTGATAATTCTAGAAATATTGAAAATTCCAATCAATTATTTATTGTATTTCAAAATTCACCAATAATTGAATAAATGCAACGTTGCTAATATTTCAAATAAGGCGCCA